>VMDR010002418.1:0-92894 GCA_007922815.1 Macrotus californicus
ATCTTGGCCGGAAGTCCCTCTTTCATTATTTTTTTAAATAAGTTTTCAACTTCTTGCTCTTCCTCTTCTCCTCTGGCACCCCTATGACCCTATGATTCAGATGTTGGTACATTTAGAGATGTCCCAGAGGCTTCTTAGCTTATCCTCATTTCCTTTTTAATTCTTTGTTCTTCTTTCTGTTCTGATTGAATGCCTTTTCCTTCCTTGTGTTCCAAACTATTGATTTGATTCTCAGCTCCATTCCCTCCACTGTTGGTTCCCTGTAGATTTTTCTTCAGTTCACTTAATGTAACCTTCATTTCTGCCTGGGTCTTTTTTATGCTATTGAAGTATCCAGTGAGTTCCTGGAGTATCCTGTTAACCAGTGTTTTGAACTCTGCATCTGATAGGTTGGTTATCTCCATTTCGTTTAGTTCCTTTTCTCGAGTTTTGTTCTGTTCTTTCATTTGGGCCATATTTATTCAAATTCCAGGTCTCTATGCCTCTCCACCTCTCCCTACCTGTCCACCTCTCCATGCCTCTCCATGCTTCTCTATGTCTCTGCTCCCCTACCTGTCTGGATGAATGTGGCTTCTTTAAATCCTTGGTTCTTGGGCTTCAATACAGCTCAATTTTCTGACAAGTCTGGGTGATACTTGTTTTGTGGTCTAGTTGTAGTTTTTGCTGTAGTTGTCCAAGGAGGTGAGGCATGTTTACCTATGCCTTCATTTTGACCAGTCACATCTTTTTTGTGATCTATAATCAGAAAGTCCTTCACACATGAAGTACACAGAAATATAATTGAGCATTCTTATCCAAAACATATTTTAAAGTTCCTTTTTTCTGACTTTCATATTGGCAACAACATTCTACATTTCTATAGTTCTCATTTTGTCTTCATTTTTCTTTTGAAGTTTTTCTGAAGCAAAAAACCTCTTGGAAGGCGTGTTGGAGGTTTCCATTTTAGGGAGCAGAATGCATCACTCATTCCCAGTACATGGCACCATGCTGTCACTCCAGCATTTCAAGGCTGAGTGGCATGAACCTGGAGTCAGGTCAGGGGGCAGGGTGGTGGCCTGACTCTGGCTCCCCCCATGTTAACTTGCACACTCTTAGTGGACACTGATTATTTCTTGAAAAGATAATTTCCATTTTCACTCCAGAGAACCATCTGCTTTAAAAGATCAAATTTATCTTTGCCAGTTTTGTAAAAGTGGTAGGAGGAAATTTGAGTGAATTGGACTTAACTTTGAGTTCAGTTCTGATTGAGATATTTTAGGGACTTCCCCAACATTTTGCTATGAACAGACTTCACATTAGAGATGTTGATTCATTCAGATTGAGAACTACCCAGTCTGGAGGCAAAAACTGCAATCTTGCCAAAAGGCTAGTGTGAGTGACAGTCACGTGGCCAGTCAATGAGTCTAGACAAACCCCTGGCAACGTCCACACCTCGCTGCTGCTTGACTGTTCCCTACTGATGCCATATCCCAAACTCCAGTTAAAGATACCATTTGTGTAGTCAGAAATGTCAAGGTTAATGTTATTATGTGATACTCAATGACGTATAGACTAGCAGTGTTAACAGTGGATGGAATGCATGTCAGAATTACTTGGGTGAATCTTTCCAAGTTGACTTTCATAACGGGCCTACGCATTTAGAACAGCAGTTTCAGCCTTGGCTGGAATTGCCATCACCTGGAGAGCTCTTAAAACTGATAATGGCTGGACCTCAGCTCCAGAGATTCTGAACTGATGGGTCTGAGGTGCAGCCTGGACACTGGGATTTTAAAAATCTCCCTGAGTCATTCTCATGTGCTGCTACGGTTGATGTGGATTCTTTGTAGTGAAAAAGTGGATATATATGAATTAACCTAATACAAATATATATCTAATTGTATTAGTCAGGGTAATATAATATATAAATATATGTATGACTCTAGACAGCCTAGACAAATATACATATGTTTAAATATATGTACATATTTATAAATATAACAAATATATAACCAACAATCCCAAAATATCAATGGCTAATGCAATAGTTTACTTCTTGTGATTGTGAATGATTGCATATGTATGTGTGTATATGTATATATATGCATGTATGTATATATGTATATACATGCATATATGTATATATATGAGGTCTGTCCTGAAAAACTCCACCCATTGTTAATATAACAAGAACAGTTTGTATGATATGGATGTAACCTGGCAGCCAAGGAGAGTGGATTGGAATGTGCATGTGTGAACAATGACAACTTCACTGTACTAGTCAGTGGGGGCGGTAGATGCCATTGAGTGAGCCTGTGCACTGTGTGACGGTTGCACTCAAAATGACTAAGAGAGCCGAGCAACAAATCTGCATCAAATTTTACGTTAAGCTTGAACATTCCTCCGTGGAAACTATTCGGATGATTCAGAAGGCTTTCTGGGATGATGCAGTGAGTGCGGTGCAAATAAAAGTGTCACACAAATGCTTCAAAGATGGTCAAGAATCTGTTGAAAGTGATCCATGTTCTGGAAGGCCTGCAACAAGCAGAACACCTGAGGATGTTGAATGTGGATGGACCATAATCAATTAAGATAAGCAACGAACAGTGGGAGAACGAGAAGCTGAGCTGGGGACTCCAAAAACTACTGTGACTGAGACTTTGACACAGGATCTTGGCATGAAACGTGTTGTAGCAACATTTTTTCCATGAATTCCACTACCAGAACAGAAGGAACGTCATGCAGCAGTTGCTAATGGCTTGATTCAAACCAGTACCAATGAACCAAATTTCCTCAAGAAGGTCGTAACCAGAGATGAATCCTGGGACTATCACTGTGATCGGGAAACAAAGGCCCAGTCGTCCCAATGGAAGCCACCTGGTTCTCTAAGCCCAAAAAAGGTGCTGCAAAGTTGCAGAAAGATCGAGACCATGTTAACTGTACTTGTTGATTGGGAAGGTGTTGTCTATCTTGAGTATACCCCTGTAGGCTAAACAACTAATAAGGAGTACTACCTCAATGTTATTTGTCAGCTGAGACATGCAATATGACAAAAACGGTCACAGCTATAGGCAACTGGTGATTGGCAACTTCATCACAACAACATGCCTGCCATGTATTAAATCTCGTGCAGAGTATTTTGGCAAAGCATCAAATCACCCAGCTAATCTGGTACCCCTACAGCTCAGATTTCACACCCTGCGACTTCTGGCTTTTCTCAAAACAAAATCACCTTTGAAAGACAAGAGATTTCAGACCACTGATGAGATTCAGAAAAATATGAAAGGGCAGCTGATGGTGATTCCAACAAAGTATTCTGCAGTGTTTTCAACAGTGGAAGAGATGCTGGGAGAACTGTGTAAGCTCCCAAGGTGCCTACTTTGAAGGAGACTGAGGCGTCATTGTCCTATGTACAATGTTTCAGGTATCTTGTATCGTCTTCAATAAACGTCTTTATTTTTTATATTACATGACTGGATACTTTCTGGATATATGTATAGCTAGACCTGGAAATGGTAGAGCACTTCTATCTTCATGGTTAGAATCCATCACCCAACCAGAGGAAGTTAGACATCTTTTTATGGGCCCAAGAGTGAAAAATGGGGTTGGAGAGCATCTAGTCAGTTCCTGCCATATATTAATCCTATGAAAATGTTTATAACTTAATTATTTGGCATGTGTTTAAGATGTCTTTATTTAAAAGCCATGGGCTTAGAGTTTGTGTCAACACTTAAAGTTAACTTTATAAATTATATTTGTCTTACAATTGTAGAATCATTGAAACTCTAACAAACGTTTTGGTTGTAATTTCAATAAAAATTGTTTTGGGGGGCTGAGTAGAGAGACCCCAGGCTGTCTAACTCTACTTTAGCCCAAGCAGCTCTGCGAGATTCCAGGATGAGTTCCATTGAAACACAGGCGTCCTAACCCTAAAAGCACACTCGCCCGTGAAAATCACCATGTCTCATCATTATGTGCGGGAGATATGCTGGAATGGTGCTTCTAATTTTGGTGATTCATAAAGATCTAGGCATGGGTCTTCTGATGTCAAAGGTGAATTTACTACAGAACCATATCTTATTCCTGTCTCCTAGGACTGTGGGAAGTTTAGGACTCCTACCTCTGCCCCTTCCTTCAGAAGCCTGCAAAGACTCACCATGTATCCACCAAAGATACAACTGGGGGAGATGAGCTTCTGTCACCCCTTATTCTAAAGTTCCTGTAGGCTGGACACTGGCTTCATTCAAATTTGTCCCTAGTGCTACATGCAGGTGGCACAAGGAAAGTGCTCAAAAAATATTTTTTGAGGAAAACAAAGAAAAGGAAGGAGAGAAAGAGGTTACACACAGAGAGAAGAAATGGGTTTTTCCTATTTTCACTTGTGTTTTTGCCCCCTCCAGTCTCAGTCACTGATCCATTCAACACATATTAAGTGTCTGCTGTGTATCAGGCACCAAGCTGCACAATGGAGCTATGAGGACAAAGCAGACTTTTGCCATCAGAGGTTCCTATGACATAATGGAGGCAGCAGTGGGTGACAGGCTCATGATGAGCATTTCCTGGGGGTCTAGGGAGGTGGGGGAAGCGGGAAGCAAGAGGGCTGAGCAAGGTCTGGCTCATTCTCTACCTGGTTGTCATCAGGTTGCTGGAAGAGCAGAGAGAAGCCTGGATCTTGAATCAGAAATGTAATTCGTAGCTTCCCAGGTTCCTATTTTGCTCTCCTATATGGTATCTTACTTGTTCTTTGGTGAAATAAGTACCTGCTATGTCATCAGAATGCCTGGGGTCTTTAGTCTCAGTTCTACCTCTTTAGGGTGAGAGACCTTTGGCAAGACAACTGAAGCCGTGAACAATGAACATTATAACTACCCAGGATGGAGGTGAGGTTCAGAGGGACTCTGCTCACAAGTGCTTTTCAAACTAGACATGTTAGATTAAAAAAGTATCTACATCTATCTATCTATCTATCTATCTATCTATCTATCTATCTATCTATCATCTATCTATCATCTATCTATCTATATCTATCTATCTATCATCTATCATAGGCCATACTGATCCCTGTGAGCATGTAGGGAAAGTGTTATTATTAATCCCAAAATACTGATGATGAGAACAAGGCTCAGACACATCAAGGAGTTATCCTCAACGAATAACTTAGAAAGGGAACTAAGTCTTGAACACAGCGCTCTGACCTCCGATTTCCTGCAGTGCCAGGACTCAGGACCGGGTGCTCCTGGGGACCTCAGGACCAGACTGAACTCTCAGCAAACTTTTTTAACAAGAAGAGGTCAAAATTCTGTGAATCAAGAATCACAGACCCTGAGGGAAAAATACTTGAGCCTGAGAGCATCAGCCTTTAGGAATGGTGCCCCAGCTTCCACATCCTTCCCCAGCGGCTGTGAAGCCAGTGTGGGTGGGCACGAGCAGGAGCCGTTTGCTCCTGGGAAGCTGGTTGTGCAGCAGACTGACTCTCGGGCTCCCTGCTTACTGTGAATGACCCACAAGAGAGCCTGCTATGGTCGACCTACAATCGTGTAGGAAGCAGTGGGTTTGGAGAAGCTTGTATCCCTACCTGGGATTATGGGAGCTGGATCCCAGGACCGCCTTAGAGAAGTGCAGCTACTATGCAGACGGAGGATAATCCTAGTGCAACTGAGGGCAGAAAGGCTGAACAGCACACGAGGGCAATTTTACGTGGTCATGTAGCAAGAAAAACACAGACATGAACCCAGCCCAGCCTGCCAGGCCTTTGAAATTCTGATATGTCAAGGTCCCATTAATCTTTCCTGATAGGTCTGGCCCTCTACCTAGCAGAGCTGTTGGGGACACCCAGAGCAGAGCTCAGCATGCAGACACAACACAGAACTGTGGCCTCTTTCTGTCAATAGCTGGTGGGCTTGATGGCATGTGTGATTATTATCAGGATGTTTTCAAATGTCTCCATTTCCAGGAGAAGAAAAAGCTAATCATTCGGGTTTGATTTAATTCTCTCCCAGAGAGAATTTTATGTTAAAAAGGAAGCAGATCTCTTCTGATTTCTGCAGCTCCCAGCTGCAAAGCCCACATCAGGTGGCGTATGGAAGTCACCCAGGAACTGCTGAGTGGAGCAGCTGCTCTCTGCTAAGCAGCATTGCTTAACTTCGAACCTGAGGTAGGATTTTAGAAATACTGAGTGTGATGCCTTCTAGCTGACGCTATAACCAACCCCTAAGAGGTAAGAGAGAGCAGAGAGAAGTTAATGCAGCATTTATTCATGAAATGGGGATAGTCACGGGGATCAAAAATAACAATGCGTATTCCTTTATGTGGGACAAAAATGACAATGGAAAGCAAAGAGTTGAGCTATGACTTCATTCAGTTAAAGAGGATGCAGCTTCCGCCGTCCATGGGTAAAAATGAAACTGACATCCATTTGCAGAGAGGTCACAATTCAGGCTCGAATCAAGGATGCAAAACAGCCCATGTCCTAAAAAGAGGTTTATGATGCTGTTTGCCAAAAAACCCATTTTGGATTCATTAGCAGTTAGTAGAAATAACAGATTTTGTGACATTGCCAGGTCCTGCCAAATGTATGCAGGACGTCAAACGTGCAAGACCATCGTGTTTACACAGACGCTTGTGAGAAAGTCAGAGCCTTCCAGTGAGACCCAGCCCTGGAAGCAAACCCAGTCGTGGGCACATGTGGAGACTCGCAAAGTGAAGTTCACAGGCTTCTTGCTTCTCTCTAATTCTAAACTCAGAATAACACTGAGAGTCCTCTCCTGACCGCACATAATGTTAGGCTCACCTCGGGTTTCAAAAAGTATAATGAAGTAAATTGGTTTGCTCTTTTTCTTTCTTGAAACAAAAGTGTTGTTTAAAATTGGCAAGGGGGAAATAAGTGTCTTCGGCTACATGTGTGAAAATCAATCCTTCTCCCAGCGATAACCGGCTAGCATTTAAAAACAATGTCCTTACACTGCTTAATAATTACATTTCTGAAATAACCTCTAAGAACTAGAGTTAAATCAGAGTAAAGTACATTCTGTGGACAAAGCGGACCATGATTTTAAAATTTCTAAGAGTTTATAGGTCTATGACTTTCAGTGGATAATACAGTCTCAATGTAATGTCCTTTATTTGGGCTCATCTGATTTACAAACACAGTTTCTGAAGTTTAACAGTATTTGTAATGGCAACATCCAAAGCCATTTTGGCTGAGTAAAGTGCTATTTGTTGAACAAAAATGTAGTTGTTTGTGCAAGTGTAGCATCTCCCAAGACCAGCTGGGCCCGTTTCAACCCTACTTACAAAATGACTATTGGCGATGAAACGGGTTGGAGGGTAGAGACAGGGCGTTTTCAGGCTTCTGAGCAGTTTACAAAACCAAGTTCTTCAACCATAGAAAGTAAAGTTGAGAGGTGACAAATAATTAAAAGGTACAGGTTTAAGTCTCGGGATTAAAAGGGCTCCAATAAGAGGAATATTTACAATGGAACAATGAGGAAAATGTTTTGTTACAGTCAGAAACACGGAAAATATGCCGTTGAAAATTGTTGGCTCTGAAATAAATAAAATCCAGACCGAGACTATTAAAAATATCAAAGTGATCTACTATGTGCCAACTCTATTTTCTTCTGTTGTTTGTTATAAAGAAAATCCGTTATTGAATATAATGCAGTTTTGGTTAAATTATCAAAGACATTTTCCATCTATGCAAACTGCCGTTTACCATATGCTGTATATTCTTCTCTGACAATTCCAGTGGACTTCCATCACAGAATCATAGGCACAGAGTTAGAAGGAAATTTTGAGTCATAATTTTAACTTCCTGACCAAGGTACAAATCCTTTCCAAAATAGTCATTGGACTCATCTCTGTTGAGCACCTATTATGAGCAAGACTTTCTGAATGGCAAAATAAGAGATAGAAAAAATACTTGGAAGATGTTCAGATAGAAGAAAGCATCCTTGGCCATCGGCTGACATCATGACTGGACTGAAACCCTCTCGCAAGTGACAGGGAAGTCACCACATTGCAAGGAAACCCGATCTCTCAAAGGGTAGCTCCTTAGCTAGGCAGGTATGTGCTGAATGGGACTCCACCCCAACTGACGCTGGTCTTGTCTTCTGGAGCACACCCACTCTACCTTCTTTAGCTTAGCTCTTTGCAGACCTGGAGAGGGCTTACCTGTGTCCTGCATGCAGCCTTCTCGTTCACCTTTATCTTCATCACCCTGTACTCTACTGGCCTTCGGGATTTAAAAAATCATTTCATATCATTTGCATGAGCTTAATTGTTAAATATTCTATATTGCACTTAAAGTAAAACTGCATTTTCAAGATACGACATTCAGAAAACAAGAGGTACAGCCTTCCTTGGACCCAGTTTGGAATTATCCCTTTGTAATTGGACTGGCACTGACGAACAACAGATGTTCAGCGGCGAAGGAGGGACGGAACACCTAAGGCTTGCCAGCACTGTGTGTATGTTTGAGAGGAAGGGGCCTGACACATCTTGTGTAACGAAATGCATGTGCCCTAAGACAACGACCAAACGTGGTATTTTAAAGCACTCAAGTCTAATAGTTTCCAAGTCACCAGAGGAATTAGGCCATGTTTTAGAAATAATGCTACATCTAAATCACTTATTGGTGAGAAATAACGCTGTCTTTAGTGAGCTATAAAACATGAGAGTGACACAAATTTGTTAAATTTGCTTGTAGAAGTTATACATTTGGCATCTTTAGCAGCTGCAAGTAACGGACCCAAGATAATTCAAATTCAGGAAACTTTCTTTAGCCCCCAAATGGCCCCTCCAATCCCACATCCATGCAAGAACACAAAGCCAAGGGGGACACTAAAAAAAGAAGAGACTGTTTTATTGTGACATTTATGACATGGACCCCTTGTTGACAAGAATGGCGGAGGGTAATCTTGGCAGGCTGCACAGGTGTGAAGAAGGATGCACTGGTCCTCTGGCTGCTGAGGCTGTTTCCCGTTCCTCCCAGGCCTCCATGCACGTGCAGGCCAGTCACAGAAATTTCAATACCACTCGGTGTACATGTTTAACAAGTCTTTGGTCTTAATAAGCACCATTACAAACCCTCATATTAAGGGCATTATTATTCTAGTTTATAAATGTTTCAATGATAAAAAATAGCACGATTACAGTATACACACTCTTAATTTACATGTAATGTATTATACTCATAACTGAGATAAGCTACTGAACTAACTTTGGTTGATTGAAATTAATGAAGTATTTGAGCTGAATACTTGAAATTTGGTTTCTAAGTTGTGTAAATATTACAGTGCATTTATGAATCTAGTTTGAGGATTTACTAGCACCAAATAGATATTAGAAATGGCCAACCTAGTACTTTTATTTGGAGAAGCAAAGTTTAAAAATCTGAAAAATTAGAACTGTCCATCAATTGGAAGCACATTCCTGTGCATCTGCTAGAAGGATGACACGTGAGCATGAGCGGCCTGCCCCCCTTGGAAATACACATCCCAGTTTTCAAGAATGAACACGTATGACAAGGTAGCTGAGCTACGCACATGAGAAGCCTGAGAAAGTGATCGTTCTGAAGTAGGGTAGTCACCTGTACCTTGCTTTCATAATACGAGAATAGTGCTTATTTATAGAAACTGATGTGGTGAGAGATTGTACCTATGATATTAAAATTCTGACTGGGGGAAAAATTCAGTTCTACCTATCTATCTTTGTTTTTTTAATTATTTGGTCTCTGGATGGTGAATTAATGAAGCAAAATCTGAATTTTCATCTTCAGATTATCACCCAGTTCACCACTGAGGTAGTCTTTGTCATGTTTATCTTCTAGCTGATTAAGTTCTTTCTTTTTATAAAGTGGAGCACTGCTGATTTGTAATGAATAGCTTCCAGCCACTGGCTTCTTCTTTGTGAAGTGGAGGTAGCTGATCCCTTCCTTTTGGTTGATTTTAAAGAAGCCATTTTCATTTCCAGATTCAATCAAGTATCTGTTGTGATTCGTCAGAGTTGTAAGGGCTGGAAGGAGTTCCAGGATTCGGACCTTGTTACTGATGCGGGAAATATTGAAAGAGAACATGGCTGTCTTCTCAGCATCCCAACTGGCAAGACTCACGTTGGCTTCTGTCTCTGGTTGATCCTGAAAAGATACAGTGATGTGTTGACTAAAATGCATACGTGACACTCCTTTCCCACAAAGAAAAAATGGTGACTTGACTCTCACACTAATACAACTTTCTTCTCAGGTTGTACAAACTATGTGGCAAGGGCACATTCATAGAAGACTTTGTTTAAACCACAAATGTGTGAAATTGGTCCACATTTATAATATTAAAAAATATTAAACTTATGCCAGAAGAAAGGCAAGTTGAAATCACTTGTATCTGGAGGCCTTTAAATTCGGGGGACCTCAGAGTGGGGTCTCTGGGCGGCAGCATCCGCAGGGCCTGGAAATCAATTAGAAATGCAAACCCTTGCTGCCTCCCAGGCCAGAGACAGACCGAACCACAAAGCCTGGGGGTGCCTCTCAGAAATCCATTTCAACAAGCCTTTCAGATAATTTAGCTGCACACTCAATTTTGAGAGCCACTGTTTTGAAAGTTTATTTTCTTTCCAAAGACTTATCTCATTTCCCAAACCGCAGCGGATGCGTGGCAGCACCGATGCTAAGAAAGAGCCAGTCTATTTCAATTTTGTTCATGGATGCAAAACCATTTCCTCCGAAGGACACACCTATGAACCTACTTCCTGACTCTGATGATCTGCTAATATTCAATGCTTTACACCTGGCTTCTTGCTTGCCTCTCTGGGACCAGATGTGCTGGATTCTCTGGGCCAGGAGCCAGAGGTCTGGGTGAATATCTGTGCATTTCTGAGTTGACTGAACGGCTGCAGCAGCCGTAGGCAAAGAAAACCAGGCTGCCTGAGCTCCATGTTGTTTTTGTCTAGAATCCAAGTTCCCTCACACTCCACATGGCTCTTTTCAGGAGAGGAGCCTGCAGTTTCAGAACTTGGCGTCCCCGTGTAGGGAGCACCAGGTCACTTCTCTATTCTGCCCACCTGCTGTCCTGGTTTAGACCTTGTCCTCTCAGTAGACTTTGGGTGGGTGTTTGACTTTCTTTTTGGCGAGACAGAGGAAATGAGAAAGTATGTGAAAACCTTTGAATGGCCACTCCCTAAAGGCAGCAAGAACTCCGGAGAGCCCCACAGACTCTGGTAAAATGCAGCCTAGAGCTCAGGGAATGTCTGGATTTTCTCCCCCGGGTGACTTTTCTCCCTCTGGAGCACCCTTGGAGGAAACCACAGGAATGTGGAAGGCCTTTCTGCAGTAGGCGACATCAGGAGAAGCCACTTCTGACCCACCTCAATGTCGATGGCATCCGTCCCGTTTGCGCTTCTCCGTTTCCTGCCCCGTTTGGGGTAGCCGTTGATCTTACACTCATAGCAAGACTCTGGGGAGAGTGAATTATCATCCATTTCTCCGCTGACAGGTGGCTCTGGGCCTCCGCGGCCCATGCCCATTCCAGAAACACAGTGTCTGTGGTAGAAAGTAGCACAGACATTCGTCGTTAGAAGTGGGCCATAAGGGAGGGGGTATGAGAGTTCTGGTGAAGCCTGGATCCTGCCTGGCGACGGTCAGCCCTTGACCATATGTCCACTGGATGATTGGCTGGTTCTGGGAACCATACTGAAGTCCTCTGCGGTTCACCTCTACTTCCCAGTTCCCTGAACTCGTTGATTTTTCTCTAATCCCTTCAGAGCCTAGTTTGCATATTGATTTGCCCCTTGATTCCCCAAACCTAATGTGGCAGGCAGTTTGCTGTCCTTACTGGGGACAGGACATGGGGTGGAAGCAAGAGAAGAACAGGGAATGACGAAAGCCCGTGTGATTTGGGAGGTTAAATAACAATGCCTCCTTTTTGTGAAGTAGGTTCCGTGGGAGTGAGAAAGGTGTAAGACGTCACTGTTCAGTTCCTGTCCTCTTCCCAGTAAACGGGTACCATCGCTGCCACCTCCAGTTCCATCACTACCACGGTCCCCACCCTCCATAACTCTAGCTTCTGAGCGACCTCCCCGAGGGTCTGACCTCTCGCTTTGGCTGAAGCTGCTGAAGACAGCTCGAGGTGACACCTGAGGGTGACTTAGAAACACACTGCAAAGACATGAAATGTATAAAATACATGTATCAGAACTCGCCCAACTGTGGGAAACTGTTTCAGGTCATTTGAAACAACGAGGGCCTTGGGCTCTGACTCACGTTAGGCTGGACAAACAAACCCATTGCCCAAGAGAGAACTCATTCGGCTGTTTTTCTTTGCCTTTCAGCTATCAAAGCCAAGTTGTGGGGGGAGGCTTGCATATTTCACAAGTACCTTGTTTTCTTATTCTGCTTACTATTTCATAGGCCACTTGGAATGTATTTACTAGGCTCTCCTTTCAAAATGTGTTGAAATATCTGAATGACTCTAGAAGAATCTTTATTTTGGGGCCTGGTACACTCTAGTGATTCATAGAGAAGCCAAAACTGTTATAAATGCGTAGATTTCTATTGATGGGTCAAAATGTAGACCAAATAGTATTTATCTCTTTTTCTGTATCAGTTGGCCTACTCTTTACAACCCATCTTCCTTTATGCCCTTAAGATTCAATACACAATGCCAATGAGCAGAATATTTTTTAAGATATTTTCCTATAGTTTACTGATTCCTACTATTTTCTGTAATTCTGCCAGAGCCCAGTACATTTCCTTTCCTCTTCCTTTATCTTGCAACGTGAAATGTGTAGAAACAATAAAAATGGATGAAATGAGCCCTGGCGGGGTGGCTCAATTGGTTGAAGCATCATCCCTGGCAACAAAAGGTTGTGGTTCGATCCCCGGTCACGGCACATATGAAGATTGTGGTTCGATCACCGATCAGGGCATGTACAAGAGGCAATCAAGATGTATCTCTCACATCAATGTTCCCCCCTCCTCTCTCTCCGCCTCCCTTCCTCCCTCCCTCCCTTCTCTCTCTCTAGAATCAGTAAGTACATCCTCGGGTGAGAATTTTAAAAAATGGATGAAATGGTAACTGCTCATCCTGTGAGTGTCTACATTCACATAATGATTCAATTATAGAAGGGCAAACCCCAACTTTACAGGCTGTGGTTCCTTTCTCAGAACTCCTTTCCAGTGTTTTCATAGCGCTGGAACACCACTTACAAGAAGTGTGACTACAAAGCCCCACTGGCCAGAAGCCAGTGTGGAGTGTCACAATTTTTTGCTGGGAAAATGGTTCTGGCATTAAACTTATGAAGAATGAGTCTCCTGGGAGCCGACAAAGACATCTGGGAATCTGTGTCCTATGGCTGCTATGGCTGGCATTGTGTGCTTCCCATGAAGCATCCTCTTCACCTTCAAGTCCACACAGACCCAGAATGAATCACTTGATATTTGTGTCAAGAAATCAAAGGCCGCTAAATCAATAATCTGACTAACACATGTATGTGACTATTGTGAAATGTGTAGTTTTGTGTGTGGGATGTATGTGTGTGTGAGGGAGTATACGTCTGTACGTATATTTAATGTCTGTGTGTTCCTAATTAAAAAGTTAAAATTTGAATCCTTTGCAGAACAGCTAAAACTCAGCAGACATCCAATTCTAGATTAACACAGCACGGAAAAAGACCTAAACTTTGACAAGTTACCACCAAATTTTTTAAACACTGAGTAAAATAAAAATAGGTCTTTCCTGTCCCAACTCACACACATACAAAGCAGTGAAGTACTTTACCTGGAAAATATAACTATTTTAACTCTCATTTTAATACTCTTTTGGTAATCTTCATGCAAATTTAAGTCTAAAATGTAAAACATATTTGAAAACCATACAGGACCTCACAAAACATATCTTTTTGATTTATCCTAATAGGAGTTGGACAAGAAGGCATTTTAGGTTAAGACAGAATCCTGCGTGCCCAGGAAGAAAGTGAATCAACAATACGCTATGTGAGCCCAGCTCTGTCATGGGTCAGCCTCCATGTTTCCTGAGAAATGAATCACTTTCCAACAAGATGTGAAGATCAAGAGACTGAAACAGAGAAGTCATAACACTGAGATATTTATAGTGCAGCTTCATTATTTTGTTTGATGTTCTATAAATTTCCAGGTATCTAGATGTCCCCTTTCAAATAAGATATCCTAAAACTTCTGCAAAGCTAGCTAGAATTAACTCAAGGAGTGTAAAACATATCATTCTCCTCTATGAGAACAGGCCATTTTGAGTTAAGTATACTTGACTTTATTATAAATGAGTGAACCCCCACTCAGGACCACAAACAGCAGAGCTTACCCTTGGCCAATTCGGAAGTAGCCTGGTGGACAGCCACACAGGTAGCCGCCCTCTGTGTTGGAACAGCCGTAACTGCAGGGGGCCTGCGAAGAGCCACATTCGTTGATGTCTTGGCATCCTCCGCTGAACTGCTCATACTGGAAGCCGGCAGGACACATGCACTTATAGCTCCCCAGGGTGTTGTGACAGGAGGCCCCTCCGCAAACGTGAGCACTGAGGCATTCGTTTTCATCTGCAGGAAGAACCAGAAGACAAGGCACATGTCATCTCGACCAGAGGTTTCTAGTGAGGAGCCTGGGCCAGGCCACTTGATGCCAGCCAGCTGGCCCTCGGCTAGGCTCTCAGGAAGGTAAGGCAGGTAGAGGTGGCTGGGATGGGGGAGGAAAAAGAGAGAAAGACATGGAAATGGACACGGGCTTTTGTCAAGTGGCAAACAAATGTGGCCAACAAGGTCAAAGGCATCAGGTGGAGCGCAAGAGAGGACAGCATTCTGAGGACCGACAGACTCCAGTTTTCATCTGAAGCCAAGAGTAGTATGTTCTGCTCCACGTGAGCGTCCCAGGAAGACCGTGGGCCTGCTTTGTAGCTACGGTTCAGGGTTCAGGGTGGAAGGGAAGGAACCATGCAGCTCTCTGTGCAATGGCATGACTTTCTTCAGTGCAAAGACCAACCACATTCCCGGAGGCTGCTTTCCCAGTACTTCTTTCTCAGGATGTGGAGGGCTGGCAAGGACTGACATCCTGCAGAAAGTGTCTGCCCCACTTGGACTTCCTTTTCAAAAATCTGCAAAAGCCCCCTGGTGCTTGTCCTGGGGATGAATAGTACCTTTTGGTATGTCTGCTCCCATCTCTGAATGGGCCTCCCTATCCAAACCAGCCTCCCATCCAGAGAGTCTGGGCCATGTTAAAGCTAAGGATGGCTGGAAGAGATTTGTGCAAGCTTCGTGAGCAATAATTCTGGAAAACCCACAAGAGAGACAGATGGTGCAGATTGGCTACCCACAGGGACCTGCCAAGTCTGATAGTAATAAACAGGAAAAAAAAATCTGACTTTGAAAAAATAAAGTGGAAGGGAGAGAGCCTTGAGTTTCTCATTATTTCTAATTTATACTTTTTGGAAATATCCAGTATATTTTTATAGACCTGCCTCTGTAGGGCAGGTTGGAAGCTTGCTGGTAAGACAGTTGTAATTGCTGCAGCCCATTTTCAGGCATATGTTCATTTCGATGCAGGTAGTTAGCCTTCTCCTCACTTAGCAAATATCAATACTTCCAACAAAAGGGAGGAGGGAAAAAGTTATTCCTATTTATTAGATGCCTGCTGCCTGACAGATGGGATGCTAGGTGCTTCACCTTCATTTCCTTCACCTCCCTAGCAATCCCGGGATGTGGGTATTATAAAATCCTGTTTTACAGATGAAGAAAGCGAGGCTCAGAAAGCCCCTCTGAATCTTGCAGCAGCAGCAGCCGCAGCGCGGAGAGCATGCCAGGTCTGTGTGACTGCAACAGTTGTGTGACTTTCTTCATGCCATGATGTTCCTCAAGAGACTTGTCTCCATTCAAACTGGTCCTTCCTTTCTCCTTCAGCTAGCTTTACCTTATTTGCTACATAGAAAACTTTAAATCTTAGAAATGTCTTCTCAATCATTTATAAAGAATAAGATTGTTTCTAAAAAAAATACCTGTTATTTAAATTGGGAAAACAGATGAGTAGAAGTGCCGTGGCAGTGAGCCTGCGTGTACAGGGGTGGGCAAAAGTGGGCTGCATTGTCAGTGTGTGACACAGGGTTTACTCTTGTGTTATTCCTTATTGTTGTGTTATGTTCCATGCAAACAACAGTAAACCCACTTTTGCCCACCCCTGTATGTATAATATTCCTGTTCCCTTCCTCCCTCCCTGTCTCCTTCCCTCCATCTTTCCTGTGGGTGGTTACAGGAAAGATACACAATAAGAAAGCCATTCATTGAGTGGCCTGCTATGGCTTAGTGCCTAGCTCTGAATCTGTTTGAGGATCCTTTATATCCATGTATATATCTACTCCAGTCAACAACCCTCCCCTCCCCTTTCACATCCTTTTCTATTTATTTCACATTTTTTTCCTCCCAGAGAATCAAAGAAAGTTTAAATTATATTTGCTTATCTGGGTTTGAACGGTATCTTTTAGGCACCAAAAATTCCCAAACCTCTTCTTGCTTCTTAATCAACTTATTTGTAACTCCCAGTCAGGGGACACTCTTCATGGGGCCACAGTAGAACCCAGAGCAACTAGGGCACAGCCTGGCCGTCGCTAATATCCCTGGACTGAGTGAGGGCAGGGAGTGGAGGGTAAGCCCAGCCGTGGTCGTCCTCACCTGTCTTATCCTTTCCCCGCAGCTCTGATTTCATTCAAGGAACCTACATAATAAGGGCAGACAATCAGCAAAGCTCGCTCTGAAAGTTCTGCGCACAGTGTCAGAATCTGGTGATTAAAACCCAAGACCTCCCTGAGCTGATGATGACAAAAGTATTTTTTATTAAAACCAGACGGCTGGTCAGCAAGACACATGGTCTAAAGTCCTCTAGCACTGTGGCCATTTTTGCCAACGCTACTCACTCCTGCAAAACTGTGTCTGGTTAGGAATCAAACCAGGTAAGAGAGACACAATTTTGATAAATGGAAACATGCCAAAAGATGCATCTTTATTTGGAGTACAGTGAAGCATCACAATGTAGGGCAGCCACCTCCACTGCCCCAGCCCAGAAACAGGAGTTCGCTGGTCTTTGCCAAGGAGGACTCTGTACCCAAGAGTACGGCAGCTAGAACAGGTCACCTGAGTGCCACGCTTGCAGTGGTGCTCCACAGACAATTCTGAAGTGGAAAAACAAGTGATTGTGATGCTTGAAAGACCGCTCTACCTCAAGGAGTTAGGAGCCTTGGGGGTCTAGTTCCAGACATGTCACAAGACAACTGGTGTCAGGGCAGATTACTTTCCTCCCTGGTCTTCTGGGTCCTCAACAAGAAAACAGAGCTTGGGCTGCTAGACGGA
The DNA here is from genome assembly GCA_007922815.1 of Macrotus californicus. Classification (NCBI taxonomy): domain Eukaryota; kingdom Metazoa; phylum Chordata; class Mammalia; order Chiroptera; family Phyllostomidae; genus Macrotus; species Macrotus californicus. The sequence goes on from VMDR010002418.1 coordinate 17,329, forward strand.
TCAGGGGTCCCTCTAAACTCACAATGTTTGGATTCTCTGATGTGCTTTAAGAGTTATTTTCCCATGACATTGTGCAATAAAAAATGACATAATTTCAATTTAATGAGAGAGCCTGTGTGTCTCCCTTAATTTTCAAAAGAATTTAGCAATCCTGAAAAAAACTTGCTGTGTCTGCTGCTTGCCCTTTGCCCCAAAGATGTGTAGGGCTGAATGGAACCACTTCTGCGTCTGCAGGCCAAAAGTTGCTCATAATAGCCTCTGGCTGGCATTTTTCAGTCAGAAGTAGGCTCTAGTGTGCCCCTGATGTGAATAGAAGTCAAGTGTGGGCTGAGGACTGGTGATGTGACAAAAGGGCAGAGGGAGGGATATTGGGAGTCAATAAATTGACTTAAAAATTTTCATTTCAAGCCCTGGTCAAGTAGCTCAGTTGGTTAGAGCATTGTCCCAATATGCCATGTTTGTGGGTTCGATCCCCGGTCAGGACACATGCATGAATCAACCAATGAATACCTAAATAAGTGGAACAACAAATTGATGCTTCTCTCACCCCCTTTCTCTCTCTCTCTCTAAAAATCAATCAATAAAACAAACTTTAGAACAGGGGTGTCAAGCCCATTTTCACCGGGGGCCACATCAGCCTCGCAGTTGCCTTCAAAGGGCCAAATGTAATTTCAACTCCTTAACAGTTAAGGAGTAGTTACATTTACACAGTCCTAAAATCATTTCAGCCCTTTGAAGGCAACTGCGAGGCTGATGTGGCCCCCGGTGAAAATGAGTTTGACACCCCTGTTTTAGAAGATTTATTTCAAACGCCCTGATGTGCACTCTATCATTATTCTTTTTCTTACTTTGCTATTTTACAAAGGCTATAACTTCCCTCTGGTTTCAACCAGGTTAGGGCAGTCTTAAATGGGCATCAATTGCGTCCATGACAAGGTAAGTTTTCAGACAGAAAGCAGCACTTCGATGCACAGGTGCTTACAGCAGCCCCTCCTGCTAACAAGGTGAAGTACTTGCCGACACACTGGTTCCACTGGTAGTGCTGCAGGTAGCCCTGCGGGCAGCTGCACCTGTAGCCCCCGATGATGTTCTGGCAGCCGTGCTGGCACCGGTGGTTTCCCTCACACTCATCCACGTCTGAAAAAGGAGGTGGAGCCGCCTTTAAGCCACATCCCCACTGGTCTCAGAGGCACTCTGAGGCAACATTTTTATGCATGCTAAAGCGAAAGGCAATTTTAATAAAAAATCTGATCCCTGAAAAATTATTCTATGTTTTTTTGTTTTTCAGTTACAGTTGACATACAATATTATATTAGTTTCAGGTGTACAACATACTGATTATTATTTATATAACTCATAAAGTGATCATCCCAATAAGTCTAAAACCCATTGCTACCATATGTAGTTATTACAGTATTATTGATTATAGTCCCTGTGCTGTATTTACATCCCCATCAGTGTTTTAGTTTAAAAATTATTCTTCTGCCCTGGCTGGTGTGGCTCAGTGGATTGAGTGCTGGACTATGAACCAAAGGTTTGCCAGTTCGATTCCCAGTCAGGGCACATGTCTGGGTTGTAGACCAAACTGCACCCCCCCCCCCGCAGTAGGGGGTGCTCAAGAGGCAACCACACATTGAGGGTCTCCCTCTTTCTCCCTCCCTTCCCTTCTCTAAAAATAAATAAAATCTTTAATAAAACAATTATTCTATCCCCTAAAACTTTAAAAATATCTACTCTGGAGATTTTGATAAGTCCAAGGAGAAAAAACATTCAGATATCCCTGAATATTTTATTTGTAGTAAAGTCTACAAATAAAAATGATGAAGAAATTAATGCAAAGTACAAAAGCAGTTTATGGGTAAACAGTGTAAATTATTTATATTTGCTTACTTGTGTCAGAATTAGAATCCAAAAAATGTCAGTACAAAGGTAAGATGCTAAAAAAATAATTTAAACTTTTAATTACATATTATCAGAGGAGTTATTCCTCATATGTTGAATTCACATTGGGAGAATCCTTTTATGACTCTGAATCCAGTGACCAGAAATTAATTAATAAAATTCAGGAATCTAGATATTTTTCTTGACAAGGTCATTCCTTGCTAGATTAAATTACTAACTGGGCAGAAATACCTAGGAAAAGCATACATTACAGACACAATCAAGCATAAGAACAAAAGATGGGATCTCTAAGGTATGGGGCCTGTGCAAACCAGACAGAACATTTCCCATCCTCACTTGGGTGTCCCCCTTGTGCTCAGTTGTGACAGCACCTGGAGGACGATGATAAAAGTATTGATGTCACCTAGGCCACCTCAGGAGGACCCACGAGCTGCATCAAGCTGAGGGCCCTACCCACCTTCACAGCTGGCGCCACTCTGATCCAGAGAGAATCCTCGTTGGCATTCACAGGTGAAGCTTCCAGGAGTATTCTGGCAAATGCCCTTAGAGCCACACAGGTTGATGTCAGAGGAGCATTCATTGTTATCTGTAAGAAACCGAGTGGGCACAGCAGGGGTGTCAGAATTCCCTGAAGCTCTGTGGGTTATTTAAAAGGCAGAGAGGGGGAGGATTCACTTAGAAAGACCAAGAATGGCCTGTAACTTTTCACACGTGCATGCACATATACACATACATGTACTCCTGTGTCTTTTTTTTGTTGTTGAGTTTTTGTCTCATTCCAACAGCAGAAGAGCTTGAAGGCACAGCTACCTCCCACAGAGGGTCTTTTTTTCTCCCACTTACCAATGCAGGCAGTGTGGTGTTGCGTAAAGCCAGGAGGGCATTTACACGCGAAGCTGCCAATGGTGTTAACACACAGGAACTGGCAGTTGTGCTGCTTCGTTGCACACTCATCAAGATCTACAAAAAATGCAAGACAGGCATTGGAGTCAAGCACACAGCACAGGTATCTAGAAGTCGTCCTAGGAAGAAGCTCTGAGTTTTCATTTCTAGGTCTCAAGGGACCCTGGCCAGAACAGAGCCACAGCAAATGGCTGGGAAGAACCCAAGAACTAAGAGTTTGAAAAATACGTGGTCTCAATTTAGATTAAAAAACGTAGCCCTCTGGGGGACCCAAAGAAAAGCCAATCCCCTTTGGTTATTTCTTTCCTAAGGAATGTGGGAATTGCTTAGGAAAGAAATTTCAGATAAGTTATGAGAATTTCAGAAAAGTTATAAAAGAGTAGGGAGTCTCAAAAATTTCCAGAGCACTGACAAGATCTATTCAAATTGAAATATGAAAAGAAACGTTGAGGCTGGAAATTTGTTCACTTCGTTCTTTTCTGTTTGCTGTTTTAATTCTGTTCAAATGAGGTGGTCAACCAAACCAAACAAAACTGACTTCTTTGTTTAGAGATCCTCCTTGGGATAAAACAAAATTGAGCAATCAGGAAGGAACAAAAAGAAAGAAAAGTACTCATTCTGATAAGCTAATAGCACTTTAAAAAATTGCCTACAATATTTTTCCAACATTATTCCCCAAAAATCCTCCATTAAATTCTTTGCTCTGACCAGGACTCCGTTCTCACTGCCGGAACTTCAAGGCTCACTCTCAGCTCCATTGCTATTACTAATGTCAGGAGGCACAAAGTATGTTTCAACATTTAGTTGAATTTTAACTTAAAAAAAATAGCTGTAAATTCAGAACCCACTCTCCCTCCCTTCCTTCCTTCCTTCCTGCTTTCCTACTTTCCCCCCTCCCGTCCTCCCTCTCCTCCCCCCCTTCTTATGATCTTTTATCACTGCACACAGAGCTGTGCTTAGAGCTGCAGACCAGTGCCAGTTCCTGGCTGGAACAACACCTGGAGTGGACCTAAAGTGAGAGAACTCCATATTTCTCCCAGTGCTGACTTCTCTTAAAATGGAGCCAATCCTGTGCTCCCTCCACCGCTGGGGGGTGCTGTTTCTGCTTTCCCAGTTTCGGTATTATTGACAGCTGTGTGCGTCCTAACAGCATGACCCAAGGGGCCTTGCTAGAGCACCATCCCATGCTTGCTGAAGCTCACCTGCAAACAGGTGAAGGAGACGACTCTGATTTCTTACAGTATTTTATAGCTATGACACATTCAGTACAGCAACACTGGCTGTTCTTACCTCCAAGGACATCTTTTCTCTGTCTTATCTGGATCCTACCCATCTCTCAGGGGGAAGTACTGGTCCCACATTCCCCTGGGCCCACCCTTCTAGCCTCTTTCCTCTCATTTCAATAGTACATGTATCTGTGTCACTCATTTTGAAGGTTAGTCATACGTGTCAAGTATGTAGAAGAATTTAGACCTTACAAGAAAAATAGGAGAAAGGGACTGGTGTTGTGAGTGGATCTGTAAAAAATCATATGGCTATTTTTACATTTCTAAAGCCATAAAAAGATAATTTCTGATGCTTTTAATAATTTGTGAAAGAACTTATTACTACCATACCTTTAATTTTCTGTCTCATCTCTTAATTGCTATACAGTTTTGAGGATTTTCTGGCCTCGTGGCTTAGAAAAGCACTACAATTTGTTTTGCTTGTTACAGAGAGAAAATTTCCCCCTGAATCTGGTTCTTCATTTACATGAAAACGTTTATGGCTCTGAGGTATAACCTCACACTGCCCACAGCTCACCGTGCAGCCCAGACGTAAAGTAAGTTATGTGCTTGAGAAGAACAAAGCTATCAGCAGCTCTTCATTTAAGACAGAATTTTTGGCTCGGGTTGGGGGGAGTGATTGGGGGGAAAATGCAGACAACTGTAATTGAACAACAATAAAGTAGTAAGTAAGATCTTTAAAAAAAAAGATAGAATTTTGGAGTGGGTCTCTCAACTTCCTCTCCTGCAAATAACAGGAGTACATAAAATTTGGGCTGCACAGGAGAACCTCGGGCCATTGTCCATCATATCATCCTATGTCACCGGCTTCTTAACCCTCTCCCTTCCAGCAGACACAGGGAAGGGCACGAGGGCCCTACTTCTCTCTGCTCTTCACATCCACCATCTGACCATTTCACTCCCTTTATTTTCCTTTTCTTCCTTCAACATTTCATGTCAGAATGCTCTAACTGTTGTTCTACCATCTGGTCTACCTCCTCCAACTCCCTCATTTTCCAAATTGTCCTTAAGTGTCACTTCCATGTGCAAGTCACAAAGTATATGAAGCTCTCATTGTTGGGAAATCTGGTAACAGGAGTTTGTTTACATCAACAGAATTTCGCGAGAATTCTGCATTGGTGAGGGATTTCTGCATAGACTTTGGCTGTTTCTTAATTCTTTGTGAAATTTATGTCTCAGATATGCTCCTGGAGGGCAGGAATGGCTCTATTTTGCAGAATAAAAGCCTAGACAAAGTGCTTATTTACTTAGGCACAATGTCCTCTGGGATCATGGCACCGATTAGTAGGAGGCTGGACTCTGCTGGAGACCTAGGCTACTTAGTTGTTGAACAGTCTGACTACACAAATGCAATAAAAAGAAAGCAGGAAGGAGGTAACCAGGTAGGGATCCACCATACCCCGAGCCTTGTAGAACCGGCCCTGCTGTCTCTGAGACCCTCAGGGATGGCGCCCACTGATGCCTGCTGGGCAGGCAGTAAGGATAGCTGCTGCCACTGGTCCTTGGCCTCTCCCTGGCCTCAGCCTCCCTGCCTAAAGCACAGGGCGCCTCCATGGAGGCAATGACCCCAGGGAAGCATCTCTTGCTGCAGAGTCTTTCAGCAACCTTGTGCTCAGGAGGCAGGTGAGTGGGTGAAGGCACATCCTACTTTACCTTTGCAGCTCCTTCCATCATCTTGCAGAATGTAGCCTTTCGGGCATGAACACTGGTAACTCCCTTCTGTGTTCTTGCAGATAAAATTGCAGGGTTTGGGAGCCTGGTTGCACTCGTTCAGATCTATGATCAAAGAGACACAGTGTGAATGCCTGTCTAAAAAGACACATAAATATTCAATACCCACAAGGCTAACAAAGAATTTTTGTTTTGAGAAAAGAAAAAGTAAACTCTGTGTGGTCTTTAATCCTTGTCTTAGGTTTTCCTAGGAAATCACATAGGCTTTTTAGTTTAGTTTTATTTTTAGTTTGACGATTTTATTTTTATGCTGCAATCTACAATTTCCGTCTGGATTAATAGACCATCAGATACAGAGCACTCACCTACACAGGCCGTCCCAGTGATATCTGGAGTGTAGCCAGTTTTACAGATGCAGTGATAGGATCCTCTGTCATTGATGCATTCCCCATTTCGGCAAACATCATGGATAACCTTGCACTCATCGATATCTGTAATTAAAATGGACAACCTTAACATGTAGGGGTCACATCAGTGTAAGTACCAATGAACTGTGTCACTATCTTATGAACCTAAGAAATCAAACCCGAAGGATGACAGCAAGCATTTTACATGTAACGGTAACTGTATTGAAAGGCAAAGAACAACTTTATCAGACTGCAGTAATGAACTAATCAGGCTAGGAGAAAACTTTAAAAATCATTTCCTTCTAAACTGATACTCCTTTCCCCCCCCCCGGGTCCATCAGACAACTGCCCCATTGAGACACATCCACGAGCTCCCTGCGCATCTCATGCCATCAAGCCCGCGTCCTGCTGGCATTCCACAGGTGAATCAGCAGTGGATCCTTTTGACAAGGAAATTCCACTTTTTCTCTGACACTGCATATACAAAAATAAGAACAGTTCTTTTCTATTCTTTTTGTTTTGTTTAAAGTGAATCTTAAAAAATATCAAATTGCATACTATTGGGGAAATTGACTAAACTTCACTCCTTCGGTGAGGGAGGCCCAGGACTCGGGCTGGATTCCTGGGCTGCAGTTTTGCGGCCTGCTAAGGAAGAGAAACCCGCACTCTGCTCCACCAAGGCAGGAAGAGTTGATCAATATGCACTGTCCAGCATTAAACCACTGTCCTCCTCGCCTTGACCCCTCCATCTCCTTTCTGCTTGGTGGGGGGCCAATACCAAGTAAGTCCTTAGCTTTTGAATTGCCAAGTAACCATTTCATACCAGCAGCTGATATTTTTCCTGAATTTTTCAAGTTTACTCTGAGATAGAATTTAGCGTACCCTCACTGGTCTCAAGAAACGAGTCGTTCCCATCACTTCATCTTATCCTTCAAAGAACCATGACTTTGCTTTGGTCATCCCGTCTAACCTATCCATTTCTATCTTTTATCACATCCTGTTCTGTAACTTTACCTTTAACCGCATCTTTCTAACACAAATCCTCCCTCTTCCAATCCCCTCCCCCTCCAAGGAACTCAAAATGTCTCTCTCCTCTCTCTTTTATAAAACTACAAACAACTGCAATTACTGTTGCCAGACCCGGACGTCTTCTTCAAAGCTGCCTGGGTGCCTCCGCAGCCTCCTCATTACTCTCGTATAGAGGGGCTGTGCTTTTCTAGAGGCTACTGTGCGTTTTGAATATCAATATTGTGTATATTTCCGTCCATTTTAAGAATTAAAGTACATATGGGTATACTAGTTAAGGAATTTAATGAACATTTATTGCGATGTTTATCTAAAACTTATATTCTGAGTACCCAACAACACATAACAAACTTTTCGTTTAAAGTGTTTAAAGTGTTGAAGAGTCCTTCTAAATCAGAGGCAGGGACCCAAGCACACCCAACTTAATCAGGTGGACCAGGGGCACTTCGGCGACGTGGCCTTGGATATCTAAAATACCATAACGAAGAATTTTTGTCAGTCTCAACTGTACAGCTCAGCCCAGGTTCATATGGTAGATTCCATATTCTCATCTGTTTTTCATAAAGCAAACAAACAAATTCCCTGCAAATATTTTTGATCTGAATGAAGTCCCTGCTCCATTGGCCATAAATTAGAACAAAATGAAGTACCTGCTCCATTGGTCATAAATCCTCGGCCGTGGGGGCAGAGCTTTTTGAAAGCCACGGTCCCCTGGAAAGGGCAAATCTCACAGTGGGGACCCCAGCCTCTCCCGCCATCACAGCAGCATTCGGACTTGGTGACAGGGTTCCTGTTGCTCGAGCCGATCTGACACATGTTCTGGAGCACCTCTGTGAAGCAGTACCCTTCCCGATTGTCTGGAGGGCACATTCAATTAAAAAGAGGATTTTAGGAAATTTTACGAGCATAGCAAGCTATCAAAAATTTGGTCAGATATGAAGCCCCAAAGGGATGGAACACTTTACCCTGGGTGAGAAGGAGCGAGAAGGGGAAGCTGGAAACTGCAGTAAGACAGAAAGGATGGCATCTGAGGAAACAAACACGAAATGCAGTAAGTAGGCAGAAAGGCGTCGGTCCAGCCAAGGTTACAACTCTACCTGCTCCCAGAAGCAGGGGCAATAGTCATGCTACAGAGAGAGAGAAACGGAGAAACACAGGGAAACATCCTGAGCACCAGGGGTTTACAGAGGCAGCCAAGGAAGACATTCCAAACAAGTGATTCAGTGATGCAATTAGCAAAGGAAGAACTGAGATGCAGGGTGGTGCTAAGCCCAATGGACATTTGGCCAATGAGTCATCTCTAAAATATGAACATTTTTAACCTTTCCTCAAATTTTGACAGTCTCTATTATTTCAAACAAGAGATCTGGGGTTCGAGCCTCCCCATGTGGAGCCCCGCGGGGCTGCGCAGGCACGCTGCTGGGCACACGCACCAAGGCACTCGTCCTGGGTGGGGCTGGCCGTGAAGCCGTCGTTACACTCGCACGTGTAGCTGCCCCGGGTGTTGAGGCAGCGCCCGTTCTCGCAGATCCCCGGCTTGGTCTGGCATTCGTTCTCGTCTGTGTGGGTTCAGCGGAGGACCGAAAACAAGAGGAGTCATCTGACCACTTCGTACAAGAGTGAATTCTTTCTTTTTTAAAAAGATTTAGTCTGAGAATACCACGTGAGCTATTCCCATGGTTCCAAATACAAAGGGTACAAGAGCGTACCCAGCAAAATTCTCCCTTTCTCCCCCTCCCCCAACCACCCAATTCCCTTCTGGGGAGTCAGCCTGGTTAATGCCAGTTTCTAATGAGTCTTCCCCGAGATGAATGCACACATACGTACAAACAGACACACACGCCCATGTGTGTGCGCCTCTGCCCTTTCAACAACACAACTGATGGCACTTTCATGCACTTAAAACACAGATGACAGCATTTTGTGTACACTTACAGTTTCTCACTTAATAAAATTTAAAACTTTCCATGTCTGTACATAAAGAAGATTCTCAAAGGATTATTTCAAATGAAGGAAGAAAATTCTTAATTTTAAAATCAACAAGTTAAAGAAATACTGCAATACTTTGTTGTGTGATATCTGCGACAGTGGCGACCTGAGGGAGTTTGTCTGGACTAACCTTCCAGTTCAGTACAGATCACATTTACCGTAACACTTCGACAATGTTATTAAGAAATAATGTAGTCTCCCAGGTTTAGGGAAAAGCACTAAGGTAGCTGGACATTCTTAGAATTGTCTGATGATTACTTAGAAAGAACACAAATAATGTGCACAGGTGTATCCCTCTGAGGATTGTCCCAACCCCCCGAGGCAGGGATTTTAAGAAGAGAGGCAGAGAGTTGGAAGGTAACATCCAGAGAGTGTTAAAAAGAGGTTTGAAGTCCCAATGCCCAGACCAATTAAATCAGAATATCTGGGGTGGAACCTGAGCTCTCCGGGTGATTCCAACGTGCAGCTGAGGATCAGAGCCGCAGATCCCACGAGATCCGGCATGTAGCCCACACAGTACTTTTTCTGTGCTTTTAAAGTCTGCGCTTTAATCACTATTTCATTCTGTATCTTCAGAGTAAGGGGACAGTGAGGTTTTTAAGAGTCTTGACTGACAACATAAAATATGTGAGCTAATCTCAGTGATTATTAAAAAGGAAAAGGATGCATGTGGGAGTTTTGTCGTCATTTTCTCCTGTATTTTTTTTTTTTTTTTTTGTCTAAAGCAGTGGTTAGGAAACTTCCTGTGGGTAATAGCAATATTATAGTACTATTACACAACACATAGTACATGTTTCAGGCTTCGCAGGCCATATGGTCTCTGTTGCAACAGCTCTGCTCCTCTGCCACCGCGGCACAAAAGCAGCCATGGACCAAAAGTGAACGAACGCTTAGAGCTCTATTCCCATACACGTCTGTTCACAAAACCAGGTGGTGGGCTGGCAGGCTGGGTTTGAGCCTCATGCCGTGGTTTGCCCACCCCTAGTCTAACGCTATGGTTTTTAATGCTGGATCCTCACTACAAAACCTGGGGAAGCTTTAAAATACCATTGCCTGGGACCCACTCTAGACAATGCCAGATTCCCCAGAGGTAGATCTCACTGGCTTAGTGATAGTCCTGGTTCCCAGGGACCTGGCATCGAAACTCAATGTCAAGGTACGAGTAGCAAAGCTGGGTCAATAGGTAAGAATATAATTCCGATGTGGTCACAGAACTGACCCCAATGCAAAGGAGCACAAAAAAGTGAAGGAAGGATATAGAGCAGGGGCGTCAAACTCATTTTTACCAGGGGCCACATTAGCCTCACCGTTGCCTTCAAAGGGCCGAATGTAATTTTAGGACTGTAAATGTAACTACTCCTTCACTAGGGGCAAGGAGCTTGGTGCTGCCACTGGGTAGAAACAAGGTGCTGGGCCAGATAGAACAAGCTGGAGGGCCAGATTCAGCCCATGGGCCTTGTGTCTGCCACCTCTGATATACAGAAAATACCTGATATTCCAATCCTGGCAGCAAAATGGGCCGAGAATGTAGGCAAAGGCCAGCTCAGAGAGAGATAACAACAGCGCTGGTGGAATTCACAGACAATCGCGAGGCAAGGGGACCTCCACAGGAAGTAATGGCGTAAGGTTAAGAGAGGGTAAAATGGCTCTGGCCAAGAAGAGCACCGTGCCCATCAGGACTTATCCCAAGTCCCTTTCTGTCTTGTCACGTTGGACTCACGCAGAGCCTCCCGCAGGGACTCTCTTACCGACACAGCCTTCTCCGTCAGGTCTCCGCTGGTACCCAGGCCCACAGATGCACATGTACATGCCGATGAGGTTCTTGCATTCCATCTGTTTTTCCGCGCAGTCGTGTTTCCCCTCTTCGCACTCATCCTCGTCTGGAAAGGGTGTGCCACCACAATGCACAGAAGGAGCTGCATTAATTTCTTGCCATCTACATAAAACCGTATTAAGTAACCTACTTCCCTTTGCATTGCTGGGCTCTGTGGCCTCCTAAGAGTGAGAAGATGGCTTCTAACCACCTGTGAACTTGCAGAAATTGTTCCCTAACTGGTAACCTCTTCAGAAGCAGGAAGCATGCTTTTTAATTCTTTTTGTGAATAGAATATCTCTGTCTCAACCTCTTCTTATTGAGCTTCTTTTTTTCAAGATTTTATTACTTTATTGTTGTTCAATTACAGTTGTCTGCATTCCCCCCCACTCTCCCCCACCCCAGCCAATCCCACCTCCCTCCCGTGCTCCCCCACCGTTCCCCTTGGTTATGTCCATGTGTCCTTTATAGTGGTTCCTGAGAACACTTCCCCCCACTGTCCCCCTCTCCCCCCTCCCCTCTGGCTGTTGTTAGATTGTTCTTAATTAAGAACAATCACATTGAACTTCTTGAATGTGGGAAATATCTTCTTTATATATATTCATGTTTGCAGTGTGGCTGGGACACACGGCAGAGAGAAGTAAAAGGGAAAGGTCATGCAGCCCTTGACTCAGCTGGATGCCTCAAGCTACAGTTTACTCGGAAAGGTAGCAGTGGTAACCCTCATAATACCCACGGTCTGTAGCAGTGTTTCCCAATTCCCAGCCCCCCTTTACTGTTGGAAGCTTTGGAGGGACATCTCCCATCATAAATAGTGCAAGAGCTCCCTAGTTTGGATGACCTTGAACGTGGATGTCTCACCTTTGCACATCCTTCTATCTTCTCTCAGAACATATCCAGCAGGACATTTGCATTCATATGACCCATAAGTGTTTACACATCGGAAAGCACAGAGCAGAGGATTCTGGGCACACTCGTTTATATCTGCAGCAGAAACAATAAGAAAACAATGGATCAAGGCCATCAACCAAAAGAAGGAATCTGCTTTTACCAGCAGCTGAAATGTTCCATTGTTATAAACATGGACAGACCAAGCAGTCTCTCGTTTTCAGGGAATTCTAAAATGAGTAGAGTAAGCACATATCCTGACCCTGTCAGCTTGTTGTTCTCATGCAATTATGAATCATTACTTAGGTGGATATGAGAAATTATTGGTCACCCTATCCAGGGGTGTCAAACTCACGGCCCACCAGCCACATGTGGCCCAGGATGGCTGTGAATGCGGTCCAACACAAAGTCATAAATTCACTTAAAATATTATGAGGCTTTTGTGTGTGTGTGATTACATGTCCCCATGTATTTAATGTGTGGCCCAAGACAATTCGTCTTCCAGTGTGGCCCAGAAATGCCAAAAGGTTGGACACCCCTGTGAAAATTCTGCTTTTGAAGCCTCAAGTTGATTACTTGCCACTCCCAAAGTGACCAGGAGTGGCAATCAGTTATCAGTGTTACCCCATTCAGCCAAAGCAAATGCCAAGCCAGTTGTCAGAACAGAAGCAGACCCTCCAACATTGTTAGTCACCTCCTTTTCCCCAAAGAAGAGAGCCTTCTGTGAGATAATAGTAATTCTTACGCCCGAGAAAATAGTGTTCTGAATTAATGTACCACTTTCAGAGACACTCAGTTCACAGGGATGCCCAGGTGAGAGCCTTAAATAGATGAGAATAGCTTTATGTTAATGGATCAAAGTGATCTCTGCAGATATCATAGTTTGAAGCCATCAGAATGCATTTTTGGGAAATCTGGGTTAAAAAAGATCATCCTGATTATCATGTTTCTCCCTGAGCCCACCAATGCCCCCTGAGATCATCAGAGAGATCCCAGGTCATGAGTTAGTGATGACCTTGAAAGATTCTCCCACAGCTTCAATGATAGGTATGAATGGGTCATTTCTCTAAGGAAGAGCTCATTGTAATACCAACTTTGCCCTCACCCTTCATCTCCCCTTCATCCTTTTCTCAGACCAGTGGTTCTCAACTTGAGAACATACCAGAACCACCTGGAGGGCTGCTGAGCCCCAGTCTCAGAGCTGCTGACTCAGGAGGTCTGGGGTGAGGCCCACAAGTTTGAATCCCTAACAAGTTCCCAGGTGATGCTGATGTAGCTGGTCCAGGGACCACCCTTTGAGAACCACTGTGGTAGACACTTCCGTCTTTTCTTTCTTTCCATACAGTCTTCCAGGCACACTGGCAGATACATATAGCATGTAGGCCATCTTTGTTACTGCAATGGTTAAAGGGTGTTGGTGGTTATCTCAGTGTGCAGATGTTTCTATGAACAGAAAAGAAAAAGGAGAAGAAAGAGAAAGGGAGCATGCAAGATGAAAATAAACAAGAAAAGGAAACGGAATATGAGAGAGAAGACAGTAAACAAGACACGAGCTGTATCCAAATATTAGTAGCAGGGAGACATCACCAAGGACTCTGCATGACATGCAGCGTAACTTGGGCCACGAGCCACCATATCTTTTTCAGATGCTCTCTGCAGAGAGGAGGCCACAGGAGAAGAAATGATGGAACGGCCCACCAGGCCCAGGTGTTCTTTATTCTATACATCCTGAGTTGGCATTTCATACTGAGAATTATAGTCAACCAACTATTATCCCCAAGACTAGAACATGGACCCAACTATTCTGTGTTTAAGAGGCTTACCTTCACAAGTCATCATTGGACCAGGCTCAAATCCCTCCTCACAGGTGCACTCAAAACCTCCAATCACATTCTTGCAGGTTCCGTTTCCACAAGGATTGCCCACAGAACACTCGTCAGTATCTGCAAGTGACCAGGAGTATATTTAAAACACGATGAACTGAGAGAAAATGGGCTTGCACTCAGATGATAACTTTCATTCTATCAGAGTACTTCCGTCTGTTATGTCTTCTTTTACTCTCACTCTGTCCTTGCCAAGAAGGAGGGCACGTGTCTTGTTACCACAGGTTTGCAGCTGTGAAATTGGACTTGCTAAGCGGCAGTGGCAGTGGCAGTGACAGCGCCTGGGCTTCCAGCCCACACAGCGCTCCTCTCCATGAAGTTTCTCCAACCTCCCACATTATAAGGAAGTAAATCTTCTAGTGGGAACAGACGCTCAAAGGGTTAAAACAATGCTTCTCTCACAAGTCAAAAGTTTTCCCTTATTTAAAGCTAGAAATTCATCTCCAGTTTGGCCCTACATTACATCACTCTCCAAGAACCCTTAAACATGATGGATCGCTGCCAGACATAAAATAGAAGACTAAACTTACACAAAATAAGAGACCAGAGGTTAAGCAACATTAATATACTGGATAAAATCAAGATTCAAGTAGATTTTGTTGATTCTGTTGAAACCAGATGGTTTACATTAGGCAGAAGAAAGTCTAGAAAGAAATATGTTTAGGGTATGCTCTCTCTAAATAGCTGTAGAGAGCGAACAAGTCTTACCAAGGAGGTCCAAAAAATATATACGCCTCCTAACCCATCCACCCAGAATCCTCATTCTGAAGCATCTCTGGGGGAGAACACCTTCCTTTGGAAAAACCTGAGAAGCAGCATTGTATTTTACCTACATCGGGCACAGAAAAGTAATGGCCTGTCATCAAGGGCTCTGTTCATGTTGGGTTCTGAACTCAGCAAGTGAAGACAAGAGAATGTGGTAGCAAGACTCTGGGTGAGGAGGCTGCTGTCTCACATTCACAGGAGCACTAACGGAAGAGCCAGAGAGAAAACACTGACAGCTCTGCTTTTGTTCTGCTATGAAACTGCACTTCACTGTAAGGAATGGTATATCTCCTTCAAGTTCATAAAAATCACAATATCATTGACGTTTAGAGCTGTAAGGTAATTAGAAATAATTTAGTCCATCTGCATAATACTACGCTCTAAGACCTGAAGCACTTGCTTTGCTCCCATAGGCACCAGTGCGGCTGAAACCCTCACACCCTGAATCCGCCTGTGGAAGGAACACCTCCTAATGTACACAGACAAATTCTTAATGTGCACGCCATTATTAATTCAGGTCTGGATTTCTTCAATAAATAATCATAACACTTGGATTCCATTTGGAGTTAGTGTGGATTAAGAGGTCAAAGATCAGCCACAGAAGGTTGATAAGAAGCTTAAAACAAAAGGGATTACAGTGTTATACAGCATATTACTAAGTGTAATAAAATCCGGGCACATTTTGTATTTTACATATTGAGAGAGTAAGATTATGACCATTAAATTTTTTTTAAATTTCAGAAAGATTTTCATTATAATGTTGTCCTTTTCCACTATCTCCTCAAATGTGTCCAGTATCTGTCTTCCCCATTAGCGTTAAGGTCCGTGCCAGGAAGGACCATCTTGGCTTGGTTCAGGGCGGTGGCCATAGAGCCTAGCAAAGCATCTGGCACGCAGTGGGGCCTCATCTATTTAGTATTGCTAGGTGCATGATCTAGAAAGGAATGAACGAAACTCACTTCTGTTCCAGCTTGGTACTTACACTTCCTCGTGTGAATGCTCTAAGCTTGCTTCTTAAGTTGTACCATCCCAGGGGACAGAGCCAATTTATTACTCACCCACACACTCGTTGTCTTCCAGAATGTACCCAAAGGGACACTCGCAACGGTAGGAGCCATCCGTGTTGATGCACTGCCCGTGCTTGCAGACGTCGGGCTCTTTGCACTCATCCATATCTTAAGCAAAGGCGAAACAAAGAGTGAATAACAAGGTATTTTTTTAAAAAACACAGAAGTAAATTATAATCATTTCAGTGTTAATCCATGAAGTATCTATTATAATACAATGTCGCACATACAATGTAATAATACAATTGGTTATCTAAATGAAAAGTCAAAGAAATAGAGCTTAATTTTTGAAGATGAACATGAAGAAACAAGAACCACCAGAAATGGGCAAGGACGAGGCTAGTTGGTATGGAGAAAGGCTGAGAATCTAGCACAGGCCGCTCACCAACTGCTGAATCATCAGGTCCCACGATGATCCCACTCCCATAGGGACAGATCTGGCGGAAGGCCTCTGTGGTGGAGAGACATACTCGTTAGCAGACAGACCAGCGGCAACAGCCCCAGGCTCTTTCCCAAGCACTGTGTGGCGGCCAGAGGCCACGTGCTGCACATAACAGGGAACAGCGAACAAGAGAGGCCCTGACACCAGAGACAGTTAACGAGGCTCCCGGAGCTGGTGTGCCTACTGCTCGGGCAGCTCCAACTCATAACATAGTTTAGAAGAAAATAACCACCTTAGCTTCCGAGATAAAATAATTCTAATGAACATTTTGGTTAGACTTAAAATTAAGTTAAAGTCTCTTATTTTCCCGAAGGCCTCTGGCCTTACTTACTTCATGGCCAGTGCGCACTTTGGATCACCCAGAGAGAAATGCAGACGTGAACATACCATCGGGTTCAGTGGGGCACAGCTCACAGGGATCTCCCCAGCCTTCTCCCTTCAAGGCACAGCAGCATTCCTGCTTGGAGTGATTTCTGGATTTGGGCGATGAACATTTTCCTCCTTCAAACTTTGCGTAACAGTAGCTCATTCGCAAATCTGCAGCATAAAGGCGAGAGGACTTTCAGTTGCTTCCCTACTGAATCGGTAATGAGTAATAGTGAATAAGAAACAAGCGGTCCCACTCAATGTGCTCTCTTCTCTCTTTATTAAGTAATACTCCTCACGTGGTTACAATAATGACTGAGCCAAGATCTGCAAAGCCATAGGTAACTTTTGTAGTGAAATCTGACAGACAAATCCGTATGACTTTTACCTTATGACTTCTCATTTTAGCCAGTTTTCCAAAATAACCTGATGTGAATAATAAAAATGAGCACCAGGTCACATTTCAAAAATGACATCACCAGTGACTTCAGGATGGGGACATCCAGAAAGGGACTCATTCACAAGCCCCCTTCCCTGGTAATTCTGCTTACACGTGTTTTGGATCATACTTAGCAAGCACACGAGGTAAAGGTAGACCTTCCAGCTCTAGCACTCACTGTGGTATCACACTATTGCTGTTCGTTCTGCATTCTCTAGGCCCTGGAACCAAAATAAAACTCCAGATTCCAGGCACAATGCAAATAACAATGTGACAATTTTGTGGACTGGCAAGAATCCCACGCAATGGTCATTTACCGAGGCAACTACTCATGCAGGTGCTGGAGCTTTCTGCAGATTTTACACACACAAACGTGCACACACGGAAGCTTGTTTAGCTTCACAGAGAAAAGGAAGGTAAGAGGAGAGCAGAGAGATGAAGGACTGAGAGGGAGAACAATCTTTCCTTCAAAGAATGTATTTCTTTAATATTGATTATTTCTTGGTAACTCCAATGTGGAATATGGGATCCAGTTCCTACAAAATTCTCCAACATTGCTTGACACAATTTTGGCAACAGACTTTTCCTTTTCTTATAGAGCGAACTGGGTGACTCTGAAAGGTGAGCTCATCCAAGAGCCTGGAGTGTGTTCTCCCTCAAACTTGACTTCCAAAGCCGTGCGAACTCCCCTCGGGTTACACAGAGGCAATATCTGCAGGTTTTAAGGAAATGCTTCACGTGCATTTCGCACAATTCTCCTGTTTTAATTTTGATCCGCTCTGCCACCTCCCATCACTGTTTCCCAATCTCAGGTGGCACGCGGTGATAGTCACCTACGCATTTCTATTAAGACTATTCCACCAGCTTCTACTTCATGACAAATGAGACAATGTAAGAATAACTGAGTTGCCAAAGATCAGAGCAGAAAATTTTCTGGAATTAAAGTAAAAATATCTACCTACCTCTCTAGTCTATCTATCTGTTTTACCAGGCTCTGGTAAGTCAAATTCAGCTGGCCCCTTCAATGAACTTGTTCAGTTTCTTCAACCAACTTTTCCAGATAAATTATCTCCTCAGTGTCTACTTCCCTTCTGCATCTATTATGGGTAGGACCTCACAGGCACCCTTCAGTCAACTATTTTTTGGAAGGTCAAGAGCAATTAAGACCAGCCCTTGTCCTGCCAACCAAATGTTTGCTTTGCTGAGAAGCTTCAGGATTTGACAAACTACAGTTTCCTAAAGAATGCCTTATGATTTGCTTCATTCTTCAAGTTCACTGTTACATACAAAGTTTTATGTTTATTGATCCTGTTTTTATTATCTATGCCTACATCTGTCTTAAGATATAATTTAGTGATTACTCACCAAAATGTCTCAACAAATATATTAAAATTTAATTCCTTCCTTTGTCTTGAAACTTGTAATGTTTCTTTGAAACCTGGACATGTGCATGTTCTAATACTAGTCTCTTAAAATTCTCATTCTCTCTTCCTTTTTACCACTGACCCAGTTCCTCAGCCCAGCCTCCCCAACACCACTCCATCACCCCAACCTCTGAAGAACAAACGTAGGCATTGCACAGAGACCCCAACACATGAAGTTTAGGTGAGCCTAGGTGACAAATTCCCTGCACTGCACTTTATGAGTGGGAATGGTTCATTTAATCTGTGACCTTCAAGTGCCAGGACCCCATCACATTTGTTCCTTCAAAGCATTATCTGTAGCTCTGGGGAGTTTTCTCATTTCATGGGCAATAGAAGCCTGACTCCTAATTTGTCATCTTATAAGAAAAACCCCGGTCTTCATTCCCTGGCTCCAGCAAAATCTGTGCTCTGTGGGAGATTTCCATTTGCTTGTGGTGATTTTCTAGAATTGGTTTATTAATCAAAGGTGCCTCGCATTGGGGAGGAGAACTGTGCTTGCCCACATACTTCAACCAGGGCCCGCTAGGATGCCTGTTTACCAGTCCCTCTGCAAAGAGCCCCTAACGACCTTTGAAATTTCATCAGAACTACAACAGTCACTTTCTCTGCTTGCATTCCTCAATTCTGGCTCTGCCTCTTGGAGCTGAGCATGTGGCAGGGCTGCTCACAGCTGGGCCGACTCTTCCTGCAGCGTTCACTTGCTCTGTGACGGGCCAGTGCAAATTGAATTAATAGCCTATGAGTTTCCTCTGGCCTGCCACATCGGCAGGTTCACACCTGGTTTCTCACCGCTTTCTTTCCAAACTCAGGCCAAGCCCAAAGCACACGAAAACCAGGGAGCAGAAGTCCGAATTTATCTGGCTGGTCTGCATCACACAGACCAACTGTCTGCTTGAATCGAGCACCACCCCACCCACAGCCTCCAAAACCCACATGGGCCCCTAATGGCCACCTATGAGGTCGAACCCACCGAAGAATTCTCAGCTCTCCCCTTTCTCACCTTCAAATAGTAGGTCACTAAATCACCAGTTGTAGAGTAAAAAGTCGATCGATCAGAATGACGAGTCTATGAAGTACTCAGGAATTGACAAAGCTTTGTCACACGCTCAATAAGATTGGTTGAGCAGGTATTATTGTTGCTTCAAATGAGAATATTGAGCTTACTAAAGATAAAATATCTTGCCCTAGGCTAAAAATTGCAGGGCTGAGACTTCAAAAACAATCTTTAGAATTTTAAATGATATCCATTGGCTCTCATTTGGTAATATGGAAGCAAAACAAACACTCAAACACACACACACACACACACGTACAAAGAAAAAAAAAACCCTAACAGAACAATAACAAACAACAAAAAGGCGCTGGGGCAGGGGAGAGGGGAAAGAAACATGTGCTTGTGTGCGTGTGTGTGTGTGCTATCCTGAATTCATTAAACTAGTTTGTGAAAGCAGACACACACACGCAACTGCACTGCTAAGCCAAACCTGAGCCGTTGTCTGGGACACAGCACATTGTGCTCTGCTTACGGTCAGGCCCCCTTTTGATTCTGTTTAAGTGCACATGGCCTAGCAGAATCCTGGTCAGTTCAAATTCACTTTTCTGTTTTCTTAGAAAACTTGTGGTGTAAGGGATGGGCACTATACCCTGGGAATATGTGGGTTAATCTGCATTTTTCTGTCTGAAAGTCTAGGTTTTGGCCCACATTTATCTAGGTTACCTCTTCAGAGGCAGAGACTCTGTGGCTAATGGCTGACTGCCCCAGGCCTTGCCATACTCAGTGGCTCGTGGCTCACCCCCACGCACTGACCTACCAGCGTCTGCGCTCTCACGGGGAGACAGAGGTCTGAGTGCCAGGGCAGTTGTTGCACAAGCAACCATAGCTTGATGGATGAGTGTTTAACCTTAAAAGTAAAAGTGAACTTTCTCGTATATGGTAATCATTAGACCTCTGGGTGAATAAAATAAAAACTCTCCATCTTCTCTTTCACAAAGGATCACAGCTTTGCCATATTTTAAAAATAAAACCACAACAAATAAACACAGGGTAATGAAAGTCTAAAGCCTTCAAAGGCACTTACCTTGGCACCTTCTTCCAGTGGAGGACAAAGAGAACCCGTCTGGACACAGACATTTGAAGCTGCCTTCAGTATTACTGCATGTGCCCAACGCACAGATTTCTGGCTCTTCAACACATTCATCAATATCTAAAAGAATTACGTGTGTCAAACAAAGGCGAAACACAAAGGAGACACGGTCAGGTACTAAATGCAAAATGTGGAAATATGAAGTGAAACTGACTTTCAAAATTCTCCCAATCACGAGGGTATTTTCCCATATCGTAATGCTATGGGTAGACTTCTAGGCTGTGATGACTCAAAAAATTAGCTTTGACAGTTCTTGTTATAAAAATGGAATTTGCAAGTACCTTCTAAGGGATGCAATGAGAAACATCTCTTACCCAGACTGAGTTGCTTGGCTAATTAGAAAAGTTTGAGTAATTTCACCCTATCGTACACTAGGAAAGAAGCAACACACTCCAGTCTGACTTCACCCCTGCGCACTGAGCAAACGCTCTGGAATTTTAAGTGTGTGGACAATGAATTACTCAGTGAGAGATCCAGGCCTTCAAACCAAATTTATTTTCCTCCACTCATCCACAGTGCTTTGCTCAGTATCTCACACTACAGCCCTCTAAACTGTGAATTTTACAAAGACATTAATACTTAGGAAAATAATCCTATAAAGTGTGAATTCAAGAGATCACAGAAGATGCAGCTCTGAACTCTCACAGGCAGGTTTAGGTTCCTGAAAACACAAAAATATCTTCCTGTAGCTTTTCTTGCATCATGCAGACAATGGGAATCTGAAACACGTAGAGTTGTGCCATGGCTCCTTCAGCATCTTGGCTACTACAAAAGGGTGATTAGAGGTGGTCCAAGGCGGAGTCTGAATAGGCCGAGCAGCCATATGCCTTATCTGCCTGGGAGAGTACAGGCTTGCGCCCGTTGACCTGGCCTCATTGTTAATGATGTCCACCTCAAAACCGTGTTACAACAGACTGTATGATCACCCTATTTATGGAAAACATATAGCCACTCCTTGCAACAGATTTACTTATCACTTCCCCTTTCAGCAGAAATTTGTCTTGAAAAAAGGTAACTCTTCAATCTGACCCATACCATTTTTATGGAAATACTTGTTTTCCCCAGGAAAACACATATCTCTTGTATCTTAGGACTCTTTATTCTCATGTTTGTGCATAGAGATCCACCCACACCAAAGTGTATTCGCATTACACCACCACTCCCACAAGGTCCAACTAAGGGGAAGTTAAAGAATGAACTTTTTCTTGCCTTCACGTTGTAAATACCACACAAAAGATACTTTAGAAAAGTACAGTGCAAAGTGATTATCTTTCTGTACAATGAGAAGCCAGCTCTTCACCACTCCACGTTGTTACATGGCGTTTATAACTGCACCACATGTCCTGTGGTTTATTAACACATCTGAGCTGCTGCTGAAGACCGCACTACTCTCTCCCCTGCAACATCCCACCTTTCCTTAAAGGTCAACTTTTGTAAAAATGCTCAGACATTTCTTTTTGGTTACTGTTATGTTGTTGTGATTCTTTCTCTTACAGTAGAAATTAACCTGTAGATGTTGACTTCCTAAGAGCGGAGACAAAGATGATAGGGTGGCCACATTTAGTGACTGTTCGGGAAGTTGTTTTTCTTTCTATACATTTCCATTCTGTTCCTTCTGGGGGAAGTTTGCATTAATCATGGGATGAACAGAGCCGATCTTTAAAAGTAAAACAACATGTTTAATAATGTGTATTTAGGCCTAATTTTGATGATATGTTTCCATTTATAATGTTATCACTTGACTGCAATTTAAATTGGATATATAATAAAATTTCTCATGGCTGATACTAAAAATGGAGAAATTTCTCACTCATTACAGATTAGATGCAATCCTGTTTAAAGGTAGGCATGTGGGCTAGGTGATTTCTTAAGAATCCTTTTGACCCTAGTTATTTATAAAGTTCTGACAATTAATGTCCTTCATTTAATACAATAACAAATGTATTGAGGAAGACAGTGCTAAAAAATCTGCTGAGAATTTACTTGTGGTAGCACATTCCTCCCTCTCTACAGGTCAAAACAACACAGACAAATAATATAGCCACACGTACCAACCTTGAATGTGGCATTTAAATATTCTAACTGGAATCAGGAAGCTATTTTTAGTTGCAAACTACTGGCACTTAAAAACCTGTAATTCAAGATCTTTTACAAGCTGCATGAAAGCGCAATGGGAAAGAGTCAGGGCCATCTGACCACCCCCTGCACGGAGCAAATAACTTCATCAGGGATTAGCATGAGAATGAGCTGCCCTTGTCTCACCATCTAAGTATGAGGCCAGAAGTCACACCCTCTGCTCTTGGACTTGTTTTTGATAAAGTATTCCAAAATGAAGACACCAGCACAAAAGTTTTGGCTTTGACAAGCCAGTGCAGTAACCAATACCACTTATTTCCAAATACTTTTATCCCTCCTACCTTCGCACTTGTCATTTTGTAGACTGTATCCAGGTGGACAAATGCATCTGTAGGACCCATCCAAATTCTGGCAGGTCCCTGGCGCGCACTTTCCGGGTTCTAGAGCACATTCATTGACATCTACAAAGAAAAAAGGAGGTAGAGGTTCCCACTTGCGTGATTTCCATCAAACAATTAAAATTCAAAGGAACTGGAATCAAATCAAAGAAATAAATAAAATCAATTAAAGTCTACAAAACTCTATCACGGAGAAAAATTAAGGACTCAATTAAAAAAAGCTTTAACAGCAATCAGAAATGTGTAGCATGTAAAAAGTCAGTGGATATGAAGATTTTTGAGAGCAGCCAAAAAATCGTATCAGAGCTTATTACCAAGTTATTTTGAAGACAAAAATGTAAAAAAGGGAACTACAATTGCCAGTAGAACAATTTGTCTCTGTCACAGTTTAACTGCTCTCTGTGAGTGCAGTGACTTCATTTTAAAAGCTGAGGGGGAAGTGGCATATGTGTTTGTATGAGTGTCTGTGTATGTCTGTGCTTCTCTGTGTATCTGTGTGTGTGTGCCTCTGAGTATGTGTTTGTCTGTGTCTATGTGTGTGTCTTGTATATGTGTCTCTCTGTATACAGACATGTGTAGAAGGGCAGAATTACTACCCTTCTACTCTGCTTTTTCCCTCCAGGCTTCTGGAAGACAGGGTGTGATCGAGCCTGCGTGATTCTTTGAGTGGTCCCCAGGGAAGTTCTCTGGAGGGTCTTTCCGAGGCAGCACTCACCCACGCAGGTTCTTCCGTCCGGAGCCACCTCGTAGCCCTCGTTGCACTGACACTGGAAGGACCCCACGGTATTGATGCACTGGCCATTTCTGCAAAGGTTCCCATTTCCAGTTGCACATTCATCAACATCTGCCAAAAAAATATCCTTTGATATATTCCAAAGAAAATGTCATAATCCCAGCAATGAGCAAAACCTTTAAAGGGAAAAATACTTGTTCTGAATTTCAGTGGCCTTTACTGGCTTGGTTAAACATAAGACATTTCAATGAAAATCTAGTTTGTAATAAAAGACCTGGCTTTAAGCACCTATCAAAATCTAACAACATTACACAATCCTATTAATTAGAGGTTGACAATTTATATTAGAATTTTTTATGAGTTTACCTTAATCTCCCTTTAGGTTTAATTTTAATGGCTAAAACTGAGTTACTAACACACAATACAGCTGAGGGTATTATTAAGTATTCCCATAATTGGAATTATATGAAATTAGCCTCAAGAACAATACAAATTTGGTTCATTACCCTCACTTATGAGGAATGTAGCATGTTTTATAAAGAGGTTTTAATAGATTCAATCATTTACTTCTTTTAAGAGAGGCTGTAGTGAAACATGTGGACAAGCAGGCCCACATGATTCATAAATTATGTAATTCGTACATAAAGAATCACTTTTGTATGTTTTAAAATGTAATAAATTCAATTATTTTAAAATTTATTTAATTTATAGCATAGTAGACATAAACATTATAGCTGCTAACAAGCATATTCATAAAAGTAATAGATGTAGTTACTATGTTTGAAATTAGCACATATATTAATTAGCACATGCTGTATAGCTGACAAATCTTTTAACCAACTGCCATGCATAAGACGGCCTATGTTCTGGAAAGATAGTTGGCACGCTGGGAATGACGCTAATTACAAAGCACGCGAATAAAACTGCCTTCCCCAGGCGACCGAGGACTTTGCGCACGCACCTATGCAGTCGTTGTTGTGAGAAAGGATGAAACCGTGGTTGCAGCGGCAGTTGAAGGAGCCGATGGTGTTTCGGCAGGTCCCGTTCCCACAGGCGTCTCTCTCACACTCATTTATATCTGGTAGGAGCGAGAGACACAGAAAAACGTGATTACTGACAGAAGAGGCTGCGCTGTTCCCTGGGCTAATGGGCAGTTTAGAGCTCCCAGAGTGCCATCCATAGGCTGAGGACTTCCTGGCGTTGGCATGAGTCCCAGCAGCAGCTGCCCCCAGTGAGAATCCCGTGGAAGGCAAGGTTCTAATCCTTGCCTGGCTGGCCTGTGGAAGGAGGCAAGCTAAGGACGTGAGAACTGGAAAAGAATCATTTTATTCTATTTACTTCTAGAATTCTCCACCCTTGCCACTTTTCTCAAATATTTTCACTTGCAAATGGAAAATTCTCTGCGCATCTGGGTCTTGATTTGCTGCCACTTTTGGCAAACTTCAGCCTTTAAGAGTCTCACTCTAGTTTCCCAAAAAGCTGAGGATCACCTGATATTACCCTGCAATCTGCAACCAAATAAACTATCTTTCTAACTCACCTGGCACTGTAGACATCTCCTTTTTCCCAGCCACCCCTACAATCCACCACTGCTCCCACCAAGAATGACTCATCACGTTCTCCTGAACAATCCCACTGTGATGGCACTGAATCCGGCTCCTCTCAAACACCCATGAATTATTGCTCATCTTTTCACTGGTCTATGACTTTTCTCTCGGGCTATTTTGTAAAGCCATGTTGTCTTTACAACCCAGCACAGCAGCTAACACCTTTCTTAAAAAGAGCAGATGTCTGTTATATATTAAGGAAGAAATAAGGCATTTAAATGAAACAGTCGATACTGCTGGTTTGAAAGAGTGCAGCAGAGTGAGGAAGGCAAGGACAACGGGAGGGAGAGGGTGTGGAAGGTAGCACCTCCGGTTAGCCAAGTGCAGTGTTCAGGGTTAGGATGTCCCTTCCTGTCAAATTCTGAACAGGAAGATATATCATCTGTGACCCTAAATCAGGAAGCTATTGCTGACTCCAGAGTGACTCCAACTGTGTGTCTATGGGTTGCAGATGCATCCAGGGAAGTCGTTCTGCCAGCAATCCAGAGCTTCTGCCTTAACTCATTTTTAGCCAAGCTTTGGTAGGGCAGGTTCTTAGGTAGGGGTTGCAGATAATTCAGATGAAAGAGACTGAAAGAAATTTGGGCAGGATCACATTAATATGCAGAGGTTAGCTCCCCAGTGATGAACAGGGCTGATTATACGCCTTTAATTTAAAACGCATCTGCTCCGAAGAAGACGAAATTTTATGAGAATGTTCCCTAATGGATGAATCCAATTATAGCCAAAGGCAAGCACTTTAAACATTACTCTATTGATTGTTCTTTTTCCAGCTGTGAAACTCATTCATGTTCATGAAGCCCCCAAAAGACTTAATGGATATTGCTTTAAAGTAGAAAAAAAAAGGAGGTAAAGAGAGAAAATAATTGACTACATATTTGAAGTTTATTCTAAATTAACATCCTGATTCAGTACTGAAACCAAGGAAGAGATTTAAAACCTTGAGCTCTTTTCCTCTAGGAAAATGTTTCTTTACTTTTTATGCCTTTGTAGGATCTGCAAATTTGCCTTTGAGTATCCAGTAAAAACTATAGACTTGTCTCAAAAACTGTTCATACTCAGACACTCAAAAGCTGCACTCTGTTCCAACCAGGCAAACCCACATAAATATCATAAAATATAATAGGCCATTAACATTAATAAAAGGTCATTTTTTTATCTAAATAGCTTTCTAAATTTATCCCTTAGTCAAAGTTTTTCTGAACTGACAGCCAAATGAATATCAAGGAAGAAGCTTATGATGGTTAGATCGACAGAGATTAGATACCAAAGGATGTTAAGGCTACATTCCTGCTTGTGTCTTTATTTGATAAATAGCAAAACAACTGTTGAGAGGTTTAGTAGTAACTATTGCATATATTCAGACGCAAATGAATTTTTCAGCAGGATATGAAGAAAGCAGTGCAGTGACAATCACATACTCACCTAAACACATGGTCTGATCAGCATTTGTTTTAAAGCCAGTGTGACAAAGGCAATAAAAGCTTCCCACAGTGTCGATACACTGTCCATGGCTGCATATGTTGGGGATTTCTTGGCATTCATTGCGATCTGTCGGTAAAAAGCATTTTTAGCATCTGAAGTGGAACCTTAGAAGACAAAATCAAATTGAATAACTTACTCCTAGGTACTGCTCTCAGGACTAATCCGAGCTCTTTATAAACTAAGCCAGGAAAACAGGCACCTGCATTGTATTTCTTTTTGCCTGAAAGATGGTTCAAACTTCTCATTTACTGGGTATATCCAGAGAATGTTAACACTACATGACAAAAATGAAAAACAGGGGCAGCACCCAACAAGGGTTCTGAAAGATGAGAAATTCAGAAGCAGCAGGAGGCAGACAAATCCAAGCTGGGAGATAATCCATTTGATTATTTGCCTAAAAGCATCATCACAGACTGTAGAATTAATTGAAGTGTTTTGTCTGGTCAAGATTTGATGCCTCAAATCACTAACCCTTCACAGCTCCCAAAGTCAAATCCCATCAGTAAGATAGATTTTCTTGATGGACAACCCACATGGTCCCTTGTTCAAGTTTCACGTCATTGTTTTGTCTCATTCCTATGACCTTTTGTTCCATCTTCACCAAGTCTTCATGTCTACACGTGGCTCCTTTTAGCACTTGACAATCCTAATGATATTTCTTTCTTTTTATTCATACTCATTCAAAGGAAGACCCTGTCATCTTGCTTCTGCCAGTCTTTAAGCTCTAAACTACTTTTATCATCAACTGAATCTGTTGCTCTCCTAAAATCTGGTAACCTGCCGGGCAGAATTTATTGCATGAATCCATACATGACATAGTCTCATGCCTACTTATGTTGCTAATTTAATTCTTAAAGCTACCAGGATATGTTTAGGGCAAATATAATTTTAAGAGCATCGATTCATCCTGATTTTCCTATTGTCACAAAAGAAGGCACAGCAGACTGCCCCTTGGACTATGTATTTTGAGATGCTATTGGTGAAACAGAAAGTTACAATTCTACAGAACTTAATTGTGAAGTTCACTTTGTCTTGGGACCAGAAAACTAAGTTTCTCGAGCATCAAGATTTGAACTCCCAGGAGATTATGTCTGAGGTTGAGATAGGAGATTTAAACACGGTTCGGGGGTGGGGGTGGTGGGGGGGAACCCACTCAGTCAGTGGAAAGAGAAGAGACCATGAGAAGGTGGTTGGAACCTGTCTCTTGTGTTTAGCTGGTTGGGAGATTTCCGCAGGGGCTGCAACTGCTGTAACTGCCCAGTGCCTGAAGTCCGCCCAGTATCCCCGGGCTTACACATCGAACTGTTGTCTCACACCTCTCGGCCACAATGTGGGTATTATGGCCAGCCATGATTTGCAGTTTGAAACCATGCACTTAGGAATTCAAATAAAAATCTTATGATGGAAAGAAAATTTTAGATCTTTTCATTTTAAACACAGAAAAAGAGCAGTATTTTTGCATTATGTCTAAAAGAATGCCATGTTTAGGACAGCATTTAAAGACAAAAGATTTTTAAAGTAATATGTAAATGAAGACATTCCCAGAATGAAGTTTTCAACCTTAGAGACTAAAGAGTTGCAAAACTGAAGTCCGTTCCCTTTCTTTGATTTCAATGAATGAGGGAAACTGAGCTTTGGCTACAAACAACTCACTTGTAGGACTTACAGCTGGTTAATGCCTGATGAGTTTCATTTGTTAATGTTCTATAAGAAAATACAACAGGGCTTAAGCCCCAGCAGGCCCTGGCTGGACATGCTGTCTTGACGTATAAATAAATTCTTGCCCGGACGTGAAATGGTGTGAAATGACATGTTCTATATTATCAGCAATTCTTTATTTTGATTGGAATTACTTCACCCAGTTTCAAAGAAATATAAATTAAGAGCAAAATGCAAGGAAGTGGCCTCAATGCCAAGTTCCACTGGGGTATTGTGGCTCCTATCAGAGACGTCCCCACTGTTCCTGTCATTTTTTTAAATACGTGGATAAAAACAGCTCTGTTGACAAAATGCTAAACACTTGCACATGTTCCTCTGAACTCAGCAAAACAAGTCTTGATTCTCTAAGTGAGTTTCTCTTCTGCTACTACACCCTCTTCCCACCAAGGTCTCAAAACACAATGTGAAATTCCCTCCAGAGAGCAGTGCACTTCCTACCACTTAGTCACTGGTGGGCGAGGAAACCCGAGGAAAATCTGACCCTGCTCCCTTGTGTTGTTTCATTCACAAATGCATGAAATATCCAGGAAACTCCCTGTGAAATGAACCATAAGCAAAACAACACATTCTTCCTGACCCTTTTGCTAAATATACAATGATTTATAATTACTCTAAAACTTACATGGAAATCATTCTGAAGTATTAAGTTCCTTCTGGGCTGAAATACCAGTGTTTTAACTTGATGCGACTGGCTACAGGGTACCATCAGACACTCAATAACCTCACCATCGTTTTAAGTTGGTGACACACTCTCCTCACGTCTGCCACAGCCCTGGCAAAAGGGAGCCACAGGGGAAATCGAGCCTCTGGAAGACACCTTCCCATTTCACTGCAGGTGATGCATGGCTGATAACGGGCTGGGAATGGCTGCTGCCTCAGTGGGCGATCTCTCATCCGTGAGTTGTTCAGGAGGGAGGGTGATACCGCCTATTCTTCTGTGTCAGTTTTGGCAGGTTAGTGTCGAGCAGTTTGGCAGAGTGGCCCTGCCTAGATGGGGGTGTGTGGCTGAGATGCCTGAGGGGGATTATGTGAAATTAAAGAAATAAGTATGTGGTCTTGAATGCCAGTGAGGGAAGTGTCTGTGTGTGTGTCTGGATGTGTGTGTATTTGTGGCTGTTTGCGGCAGAGGAGCAGATGGGTACCCATGAAATCTACCTACGTACGTGATTTATTGATCGTTTCAAAAACGTCTCCTCTATAAAGAGGGAAAAAGGTAAGTGTTTGGACATTTCAACAATTTTCCTTTTTGTCCAGTTTAGTTACTAGAACTCAGCGGTTTAAAGGAGATGACCCATTGGGAGGGCGTGTCGTGCCATCAGGGACTGACTCACCGTTGCACTGGCCCGTGGAGGTGAAGCGGTAGCCGGGCTTGCAGTCACAGCGGTAGCTGCCAGCCGTGTTGATGCACTCGGCATTGCGCTGGCACACCGGGCCATTCTGGCACTCGTCGATATCTGCCAGAAGAAGAGAACTTCATTAAACGGAGAACAGAATCTAGTATCAAGTCAACGGAACCTCTCACGTGAAATGAATTTATATTTTCTTAGTTCGATCCATTCTATCGAACAATGTAAGACTGAAAAGTCATCCTCTGATTTTTCCACCTCACGAATGGGAGCACCTGATGCATGACCACCTGTGGACTCTAATGACACTCACGTCTGAAAACGGTTGTGAAACTCAGCTGCTGCGGGCAGGACTGAACATGGGCACGGACAACTGTGCCAGGAAACCTGGTGTTTGCTCAGAGCCCCTATGATTCAATCAGGTTGCTTTTGTCTGGAAGGCTCAAGGGTCTGGAGAGCGCAGAGCATGTCAGACCTCAGCGTGCACATGAATTACTTGGAATCTTGTTGGAAGGCAGGTCCCGACTCAGTGAGTCAGTGGAAGGCCTGACACTGCGTTTCCAATGAGCTCCCAGGTGATGCGGCGCTCCCGGCCCACAGACAGCACTTTGAGTGTAGGACTGTGGAGGCTCCCGCTTAACTCGCTGCCGCATGGCAGTCAAGTCGAGGAAACGTGACCCATCACACATAAAACTACTGAAAACAGCCCCATGCACATCGTCAAAGAAGAGAATAAAATGGATATTGTGTACTTCAAAGCTTTGACTACCCTCGGGGTTGTTTGCCTATATATATTTTTAAACATGTAATTTAAATTCATGTAAATGTCATTATATAGTTCAAATTATGTAGTAAAATGTGATTAAAATGGAGTTCAAATTCATGGCGTCACAGAAGTTACTGCACAGTCCAGTCTTACCATGGGGCAAGATATATGCTTCTTGTCCCCGCTCCAGTGAAATAATTTGGTTCAGTCTAAGCCCAGGAAAGGAACAGCCTGTGTGCTACGGTTTTACAAAAGTCGGCTCAGGTGAAGGAGTTCCCACCAGGGGGCGGCAAATACATCTACTCTTAGGCCCGTGCTTTGTGGCGGGAAAATGTTAGAACCACTGCCAGTGGGAATTTCTGTCTAGAGTGTGTGTGTCTGTGTGTGAGGGGGAGGGGGGCGAGGGGTGCTTCTCCATGCCGCAGATACAAGGGCAGAAGTATGCTTGCTTCGGGTTCCAGCACCCAGCACCCCTTCACCCACCAAGTCCACCCTGCTTTTCATTAAGGGTGTACAGAAACATTGAAGGTGGCTTGTGTCCTTGGAGAAGCCCAATGGTGTCACAGACAAGCATTTCTGTGAGGCATCAGATGTCTAACATCTGATTATACACATATTCGGGAGGAGCAGACACATAGTAGCTCCCTGTAAATCACTTCTGGAATTCATTCCAGCTTCCCTGTTGCTGAGGCATGCACTAAATCAGCCTTCACTTTCTGATTCTGAGAGCCGAGAGTGTGCTGGGGAGCAGCTGACCCTGGATTGAACACACCCTGCAGATGGGTATCCTGTGACACAGAAGCCTGAAGCTGAGGTTTTTTGTGATCTCGGTGGCCACTGAATGCTGCCCTGACAGCAAAGTGGCTTGCCCTGGCCCAGCTGTAGGCTTCCAATCCCAAGTGTGTAGCAAGGTCTAGGTTGACTTGGTGATCGTGGGTGGCCTTGCCTATGGGTTCTGGCCAAGGGCTGCTGCTTCAGCAAATATAAGTGCTAACAAGGCACCTGGATAAAGGAACCATCAAAGGGATCTCTGAATGAAAGCAAAGGGGAGATGCCACAGGGAGGTGGCCGACACCCTGAAGCCTGCATGGAAGGTAGGAGACTGTGGCTCTGAGAGAGGCCGCCAACCCTAGCACCTTACAATCATCTGCGGTGGGCTTCCTCTCTCTTGGCATCATGCCTCCTCCTTGGACACCTGATCCTTGACAGCCTCCCCAGTACGGGGCCGGGCCAAGGTCTGAAACGACTGTCTCCTTGGGAAGGCTCTGAATGGCCATCCCCCCACCCTCAATCCCCTACCCAGCAGGCCGAGTGAAGGACACGCGCCAACTTGGCTATAGTCACAAAAGCCTGGTCAGGAGAATTTAACAAGCATGTGCTTAGAACTACACCTTTACTCATGGTCTATAATTGTCCCCAGTCTCAGGGAAAAAATATTTTTTTAACACTGAAGTGTTGACATATGTGCTCTAATCCATGCTCTAAGGGATAATAACACTTTCAAACATGAACAAAACTTCTGCTAGAGGCTCCAAGTTTAAATATGAAGTAGAAAATTATTCCAGCCATTCTAGGGCACATGGTATATTTAATAACCAGTAATGTCATTCCTTTTACTCAAATGTAAAAGGCCACTATCGTCCTCAGATGCAGGGAAAATACAAAGTGCTGCAAGGAATGTGTAGAATCACAGTCCATACACATGGCAAGAGGAGGTAATTTGAAAATGAAGAAAGTGCCAGCATCCTTCACATAAAACCGAATTTGCTGCCCTTGTCACTTGGAGTTCTCTCATGCGTGTGGAATATTTGCATCAGCCTCGTTTTCACTCGGGAGCAGCAAAGGCTCTGTTTGGAAGAGAACGCTGATTTTGAGATTCAACTCAAGATGACTGCCCACCATTCACGCTCACTCTCAAGCAGTGAGAAACAAAAGCAATCTACCCGACACACCCAGGAACACAAGGCTTTTTCATATCAGCTGGGAAATCTAATAACATTGTGTGTATGTGGAGGGGGGGGATGTGGGGGGGAAGGTACGCCCTGCTTCTCCCACTGGGAGTTACTGAATTATTTTGCATGAGATCTCACACTGTTCCCAACAGTGCCCTTCAGCATGTTAGAGCTTGATGGATTTCTGAAATTCCAATGTTGTGAAATTGGCCAAGTGTGTGGGCGAGTAGCTCACCAGTTAGCTCACTTCTGGACATGATACAGTGAAAACATCACTTACCTTCACAAACTAACAGCTTGTCATTATAGAAGAAGCCCACTGGACATTCACATCTGAAGCTGCCAACCATGTTGATACACACTCCATTTTCACAGACGCCTGGGATCTCCCGGCATTCGTCAATATCTGGAAACAGGCAGCCATGTGTGAGTGACAGCGTATGGGCACATGGCCCCTGTGCAGGGTCAATTAGGAATGAAAGTCTGCTACTACCAACTCAATGTTCAACACAGGTGTAAAACCAAAGGAGAGAAAATGTGCACATGTGTGTGTGCATGAGTGTGCGTACATGTGTTAACATGTATGTTGGGGTGGTGTTGATGGAAGTGGGGGATGTCAATGCCTGTCAGATCGAAGGAACTAAACCACTTTCCAGACGCTCATATGTCTATCTGGATTTAGTGTCTTTTTCACGTTGTTTCAAAACATTCTCTTTGTCTAGGTAGGAGCCACCTGTGTACCCACTGGACACTGTGCAGAGAGTAGAAAGAGGTCACTGCTGAGAGTAGGCAGCCCCTCTACCCGAAGTGCGTGGTAATTCTGATCAGGTGGGAACGGGGAGCTGGTAAAGAACAGAGGAGGAGCCCTCGGTCATAGCCAACTCTGATCTTTCGAACTCACCTTCAGTGCCCCCTTCCTCTTTCACAAGGTTTTGGGTCAGGTCTGGGGGTGTAATCTGGGTCCCAGTGGACTGTGACGAAGGGGCTGGCACTGAGGAAGGGCTGTCGTAATAGACTGTGGCTTCCTAAGGCCAGGGGCTGGGCCCAGCTGCTCTACCCCTGGTACAGGCCCCCAGCATGCTGTCTGACAAATATTAAGTGTCCATTAACACTTATTAAATTAGGAACCAGTATTTGGAAGTGGAGTTGGTGAGCATTTAAACAGGACCAAAGGAAGAGGAGAGGAGAGCCAGACTCAGGCTGTTAAAGCAGGGCTGGCCAGCTGGGGAGGTCTCACTCCCACCAGCCTGGCTGGTCTACTCTCTGTGTAACCTGCTCCCAGCTTCCATTCATTCCGTGCCCTCTAGGATAATAACATTAATAGCATTAATAGCAGCATCTCACTTGCTACCTGCCTGGTACGTGTCTCAAACAGTCAACCTGGACTTACTCACTGAATCATCAGTTACCCTACCAGGTGGTCTCTAGGTATTACGACTCTCTCCACTACACAGATGATAGAACTGAGGCCTGGTCAGAGGATGGAACTTGCCAAAGACTGCACAGCCAATAAGAAGCAGAGTCAGGATTTGATACCAGGAATTCTCTAACCAGCTCTCCTGCCTCTCTAGTGTGTGTTCACATCACAGTCACACAACCCTTACAAAACCGCTAGCAGAGTGCTTGTTCTCCTGCAGGGCCCTGCCACCGCCCCTTGGCCCACGTTCACAAAACACTGCATAAGGGGGAAGGGGATGTAAAGCTTCCATCTATCTGCATGACAAACCTCTCCAGCTCACCAGGTTCCTGTTACTGCTGTTGGGATATTTTATGTACACGTTATAGTCAGGAGCCCCTGCAAGGAACTTAGCCTAAGTTGTGAGAAGATGGCCATAGACTTCAGTGGTGTCTACAGAAGACTGTAGTTTCGGAAGCACCACACTCTAAAGTCATCTGTTTTAAAGGAGACATTTCACAGGCTGTAAATTTAGTTTAGACCCTTTTCTAAAAGGCTTGGTTTTGTTTGAAGGCAAATTCATGTCTTTAATAGAAAAAAAAAGCTTAAAACCTCAAAAGGTATATTGCTATTTTGAATAAGGTAATAACATTTTTAGATTTTTCGCACATTTGTCATATATTGTTAAAACTTCTGCAAAGTAAGAGTACAACTGTGTCTGACTATTAAACAAATAAACAAACAAACAAAGACCAACCCAGATAACATTCTTGTAGTATGGGTTAAAACACGAAACATTATATTCACATTTATTTCTTTTAAATGTAAGTGACGTATTATCACATTTAACAATAACAGGCTGGGTCAAATTTCTGGCCATTGTTCGGCATAAAATAGCAAAAGGATATATTAAAAATTTATATTTTCTTTTCCTGTCTGGTTTTCATTTGAACTTCAACTTGGAGAAGTTTATATTTTAAGACAAGATTAATAAACTTGCTATAGTTTTAACCCCATACGAATGGGCTCTATATGCCAACAATCTTAAGGCCTTTCAGAAGGAGAGTATAAAGCTTAAATAAAACAAAGTTTCCCAGTCATCTAAATATTTTGTCATGGTGGAATTTGGTACAATAAGTATACTGCTCACTATCACATTTCCAGTTTTCAAGAGCTAGAGGCAAAGCAAGCTGTGAGTCAGGACTGGATTCTGGTCCCAGCTCTGTTATTAATTAGCTAGGTGACCTCGGCCGAGTCCCTTCCCCTCTCTGGGCCTCTGTCCCCTCAACTGCAAAGCTAGGCGTTTGGACTGGATGGTGTCTGGGACCTTTCCAGCTCTACTAGCGGACGACGCTAATGCTGTTTCGAGTCTGACCACTGCCAACCTTGGAGGGCAGGCCTTGCTGGGGTACACGCCTGGTCTGACAGTGGAGACCCACTGCTATTAAAGACGACTTATCTTCGGATCAGAGATTCTAGGGAGATGAAAATCTGTTTCAGGAAGGGGAAAAACAAAGCAGCTAGGGCCAGGTGTTTTACGCCAATGTCATTTAGTAGTTTTTCTTTCCAAACCATGAAGTTTCTTTGGACGTTGACTAGAGACTAGACCGTGGAGCCATATGGATTTGGCACTAAGGGAGCCAGGCTGATTGCTGGACCAGACCCTTGTTTTCTTAAACAAGGTCATTGGAAAGGCTGATGTGGATTTCAGTTTACTTATTAGAAATAAGGTGGAACAAAGCAAGCGGTGATGTTTGCTCTCCACTCAATTGCTCAGACCGAAGAGGGGCATCTAAGGATGCATATAAATCACACGGGGGAAAGACTCTGAGAACGCAAGAGCTTTCTACTTTTATGTTATTTGGTTTTAAACCACAAGGCATTGCCTCTGTGGTCTGACCACTGTGCAATCCTTTTGAATCGTGCACGAGCATCTGCAGCACTGTAGTGGTCCCTGCTCCAGTTACGAGACGGGGACGTCAGATTGGAAAGATATATACATTTTTTTAAGTTTCATATCTGCAATGCCCAAAGCAGGTGATCAGAGGAGATTCCACGAGAAATAAAACTGATCCACAAGAAGGGTTTTCTGTGAACAACCTACACACAAGGATCGGTATGAAAAGTCATATTAAACTCATGTCTTAGTTAGAAGGAGGGACTGGGAATTACAGTCAAATCAAATGTCAACTGGCCCTACTCCCAGAATCTCTCTTTGTTGATGCCTAGGCTGGGCTTAACTAAGGAAGCTTGATTGTAGCTTTGTGAAGGCTTTCCAGCCCCCTTAATCACGAGCAACAAATGCTGCTGCCAATTAGGCAGAGCTGCCCAGGGTGTTTGCACAGGTCGTTTCAAACTAAGAATCAGCCTTTCAGTAACGTGAAATGACATTGTTTAATGATTTTTCCTTCTAAGAAACAGAAATCAGATTGAGAAAATAACAACGTGTCGTCCCTTTTCTTAAGACAAAGGCAAAAGCAGAAAGTCCCACCAGCGGGGGCATAACTCACCAACGGGCAAGCCAGTGTAAATGTCGATGACGAAGCCCGGCCTTTGACTTCCGCAGAGCGTGGCAAATTCATCTGCAGTGCGCAAACAGAAGGGGGTGGGGGCGTGGGGCAGGAGTGGGGGTCAACAAGGAGCAGTGATTGGGCTGGAGGAATGCACTCTGTGAACATGCTGGAAAGGCCTCTATCTGTATTTTGAAGAATTTAAACTGAAAAATAAATCTGAAAATTCCTACAGATGTTATCATTTTGTTCTCACGACAAATATTGAGGGAAGAGTGACCTCATGTTGACGTAACAATGAGGGAGAAGCAGAGGTCTCCATATCATATGACACTCGTTTGTAGGAGCTTGCCTGTAGAAATGTGGTGTCTTTTTTAATCCTCACCTGAGGCATGGTTTGTTGGTTTTAGGGAAGAAAGGGGAGGGGAGGAGAAAGGGAGAGAACCGTCCATATGAGGGAGAAACATCGATCAGTTGCTTCCCTGACACTCCTGACTGGGAATCAAATCTGAAACCTAGGTGTGTGCCCTGCCCGGGAATAGGACCCACAACATTTTGGGGTATGGGATAACACTTCAGCCAGCTGAGTCACCGGGCCAGTGCAAGAATTTGGGTTCTTATAAGGGTGTTCACTGCTGAACCCAAGTACTGGCAAGAGTATCTCTTTCCACTCTGCATGAAGGGGATGCTCACAAAACCCACTGCCTCAGAGCGGGGGGAGACCATAGTAAGTCTAGCCAAGTTCTGCACATCAGGTCTATTAATGACTGATCCAGGTCAAACAACCAACTTACTTCATTACTTCAATTTTCGAGGATGGATTTCTTTTGGTGCGACTTCCTTATTCTCTCTCTCTCCCTCCCCTGACCCTCTACCTTTCTCTCTCACACCTGAATTCATCAAAGTT
The DNA here is from genome assembly GCA_007922815.1 of Macrotus californicus. NCBI lineage: Eukaryota > Metazoa > Chordata > Mammalia > Chiroptera > Phyllostomidae > Macrotus > Macrotus californicus. The sequence goes on from VMDR010002418.1 coordinate 54,639, forward strand.
GATAATAAAGAATGAACTAAATGTCATTTGCAGCCCCGTCTGAGATTTTGTCATTCTAGGTCATGACTCTAACTGCTATGGCATAATACAAATTTAAGTTCAAGATGGCCATTGCCTTATTGGTCAAACCCACTGAAAACTAGTCTGCGGTTTCTGGAAGTAAACACAGTATGTTCTTCCAGTCGTGCTTGATTCCTTAATCTACGAGTGTCCACTTCCCGCCAGGGTCACGCCAACTGACGCTGGTCATCCAGACAGTTTTCATGGACTCCTGACATGTATGCAGACTGCAGAGCTAATGAAAAGCATGGTTGGATTTGACCAAGACTCAACATGAAAAAGAAGTCTTACATTTTATATTAACAGTATGCAGATCCTTAAAATTGAGACATTCCTGAAAGTACATGATAGCTTTATCAGGGGTCTCCAAAGTGTCCTCCAAAAGAACACACGAAGATCCATTACGATAAAAAAAAACAGAACTTCTATCTTTGCAAAATCTAGTTAAAAAACCATTTTATGTGCATTTTATAATAGAAAAGTCCATAAAAATAAATTCATTTTTCAGTGTAATTAAAAACAAATATATGAAGACGTGTACGAATATACTTTTCCATGTACACACACACACTGAGTGTGTGTGGCCCACAGGTTTTTTTCTGATAGGTGTGTTTAACCAAGACAATCAGACAAGATCGAAGGGCCTGCACATTTTCTTCTGAGAGGGTTAGGAGTAAATGTTTTAGGTTTGTTAAGCTGTGCGGTCTCCATTAGAACTACTCAACTATCCCCTGAAAGCAGCCATAGACAATATGTAAATAAATTAGTGAGCTGGGTGCTAATAAAATTTTACTGATGGACACCAAAATCTGAAGTTCAAATAATTTTCAGGTTATGACATGTTATTTAAAATGTTTTTCTAACCATTTAAAAATGCAAAACTCATTCTTGGCTTGTGGCCCATACACAAATAGGTGGTGGGCTTGATTTTGCCCGTGGGCTTTAGTTTATGAATCCTGGTCTAGTGATATCCTGCAGAATAAGGTAACTCATAATTCTAAGTGATAGTTATCACATTATTTCTGGAGTAAACAATGGGTGAAATGGTATATTTCACTAAAAAATCTGTTCCGTGTGTTGTCAGGTAGCACCAGACAATAGGTTTACCATATTACAGATCACTCTGGGGAAGGGAGTAGGTACTACAGAATCTAATCAACACCTGCATGATAGTTCATTCCATCTAGTAAGTGATGTCATTGTGACATACAATCTATATCATCTAGCATATGACATAAGAACAGTGCACCTAAGTTTTCACTTCATTTACTCCAAAGATGTAAATTATACTTAAAAAAAACAAATAATATTATATAGATTTTTCTCTCTGAGAATAGCGAAAGAAATTTCTCTTGGGTGTCAACGTCAGGAAGAGTTGCCCTTCCCTTTAGTGCTGAGTGTGCTTTCTGATCATCAGGGCCCTTAGACTTGATTATGTCTCCCTTTCTCATGTGAGCTGCTGGGAAGTCTGGAGCCAAAGTCACTGCTCATCTCTGGAAAGTGCAGAGGAATTCCTGGCTTGGGTTCTGTGTATTAGCCTCGCTCCTTGCTCCAAGTTTCTTGCCCTTGTTTGCCATTTGCCTTAGGCCTTCTTATTTTACATTTGAATCTTTGTGGGCTGCCTTAAATTCTTTTTGGAACAGGACTAGTATAAATAAGTTAAAATAATAGGAATATGGTTTGCTTATTTGTCATATTGCTTTGCATAATGTTTCCAGTCTCCTAGTTACATGGCAAACTCCAAAATAATGCTAATGATATTTATACTTTTGTGATATGCTGAGTCTGTAAGTCTGGTGAATGAACTAGTATAAAAATTAGAAAGCATATTCTGTAACTTAATTTTCAGCTGGAAGGACCAGGGCCAACTGTGAAATTAAATATTTGCCTTTGTGAGCTCATTTTTTCTTATGAAGACAAACGAGGCACCCGTTTCTTCCCTGGCCGAGACTCATTTCTCCAACAATTTATGGGTAATTTATTGACCTATAGTTTTAGTAATGGTGAAACTAAAATTCACCTGTGCTTGGGATGGGACACTGTTCACAGGGCTTATTCCAGGCTCGGCCAATATTGTAGGAACAACAGCACATCTTCTTGGTCATATTGAACAGCAGTTCTCCGTCGCAGGTCTGGTTGTCAGCATAATAGTTTCTGTAGCACAAACTTCTTCTCATATCTGGAAGGAAGGAAGGAGGGCGTTAGTGATGCTGTGGGGACATCACAACAGATTTCTCAGGGGGCCCTGAAGAAGTGCATTTCTTTTGAACTGTATTGTTACTTGGATAAGGACAAACCTACTCTTATGCCACTTTCCATCTACCTATGCTGCTGTAAGAAGAAAAACCTTTGAGAAATGTACTCCCTGGTATTTTTGTCCCAGAACTAAGTCATTATGTAGCTGTAGCATTAACAAACTTTTCGTGACCCTCCACCCCCGTCTCCTAGTAACAATTCTCCACTGCTATTTGGCAGTCATTTTCTCATTTCCGACTCATGATGTTTTAATACTGTAGGTCAGTGCTGTAAATATACTTGTGTAAAGATACACCCAAAATCAAACAAAAGAAGTACTATGAAACCATTGTGTGGGGTTTTCCAACATTACATTTTAAAGAAAACTCCCAACCGCCCACACGAGGTGGTGAGGAAAGGCCAAGCTCACGGTTTCAGGGGAGGGGGTTCCCACAAAGACCATGGCAGGGCGGCAGCACTCGGCCTGATGATCACATCACACTGAGGACTAAGTGCGGGACTTGTCCGCTCTTCTTCTCTTTGCAGATGAGGACCAACCAGGCATTATTAAGAAAAGCTTGGACTTACCCATGCAGTTATTTCCCCCATTCACTTGCATGTAGTCTGGAGGGCAAATACAGGTGTAGTTGCCAACGGTGTTGTAACATGTCCCTGGACCACAGATTCCGGGAGTTTCACATTCATTCACATCTATAATCCAAAGGGAAAGTGGCATGTGAATATGGAAACTTCCCTCTTTGGAATGGCCTGGCACTCAGTGTCACTATGAATAATGACAACAAAGGAGAAAATCCACAGAGCACTTTGAAATCCGGATAAGAGAAATAGATGTTTAGTTCATGTGTGTCCTTTATCTATGCTGACATGTATGTGCATTTTTAGAAAAGGAGGTTTTAAACAAGGAAGTTTTGCTTTCTGGTATGAGTTCCTAATAACTGAGTCCATAACATCCCCAGAGGCTTACAGAGATGGAAATGTGGAGAAAATATAACTTTCAAGTATCCTTCAGAAAGACAAGTATGTACGTAGTACTGCGCATGGTCACGAGATCTATAGGCAGACATGATGTGTCCTGAAGCCATCAACAGCTGGATTCACAGATCTGCGCTGGCCAGGGGGCATGGAATAGGTCTTTCACAACTCTTCCCTATTTTCAAACACAGGGGTTGATTCTAATTTTTGTGAACTCCATGGGTCTTAGAGCTGCGTTGTACACACCGTGATGCCCAATTTATACTCAACAGGACTGCCATTGAGTCATGTAATAAGCCTTTTGGAGAACCAGAGGACTAATTTTTCTTCTAGGATGCAAGAAGTCTCTTCCCTAACTAGTTGTGCGACTCCTTTGTGTAAGTGAAAACCATCTCTCTCAGCCTGGTCTACAATCCAAGCCCTCAGAAAGTGAAAGTGGTCAATATTCTCCATCTCCCAGTAACACAGATGAACAGGAGTTAGCACATCAGGAAACCAAAGGGGCTACCTTTAGAAGAAGCTCATTTAAATGCATTAGTACCAATGATAAGTGGAGAAGGACCAGAAGGGGAGCCCAGAACTAGCCAGAATAGAGAAGTCACTGAAATGAAACCTGGGCTACTCTAAATGGCTTTTCTGAAGAGCATGGAGACCTCTTCGTAGGCATAAACAGGACTGTGACCCAACATAATGAAACTATACTTTTCTCAGGAAAAGAGGCAGACTTAGGGAGTACTGGCATTATGACAATGACATTATGTCAGCAATTTCAGTGCAAGCTGCCACATGTCCTATTTACCTATGTTCACATTTTGACCATTGTGTTCTATTGCTAAATTTCAGTTTTCCTGGCTTTTGAGGTCAGTTCTCAGCATTGGAAAGAACTAATCATCCTAGAAGGGCCATTTACCATCACACACTCGGGTGTCTTCATTCAGGTAGTAGCCCGTTGGACAGCGGCACTGGAAACTACCAAAGGTGTTGATACACTTCCCGCCTTGGCACAGCCCTGGAAGCTCCTGGCACTCGTCGATATCTGTCAGAATGAAAACAACAGTATTTCTTCAGCACTATAAATAAACCCAGGGCCGCTCAAAATGAATGCACTTTACGATAAAGGAAACAGAGTTACCTTCCAAGATAACAGTGATAGGGTTGGGTCGAAAACCTTCTCCTCCAGGACAAAGGATTTTGTACTCAGCTATAAAAACAAACAAACCAACCAAACTGAGTTCTTTTGCACATAAAATTTCTAGAAATGGTATCCTCAAGAGAAATAGCCAACTGAAAATATTCATTTTCAGGAATCTTTGGCAGTTACCTCCACCGATCTGAAGCAAGTAAATACCTTCGTGTATACTTGTCATTTTCAAAAACCTCCACTGCGCCCACCAAACGTAAGACCACTGTCCTCGGTGTCTGAGCCCTCTACGTGCTCCGCTGGCCTTATATTCTCATGAACTATTTTATTCCCTTATCACCATCATTATTCCTTCTTAAAGATTTTCTTTCCCTTTTTATTTTCTAACAGAGTCCTTCTCCATTTTTATGTTTTGTCCAGTCTCACTTCCTGGGAACTACAGCTTCCCTTAATAATGTTCATCAGCCTGTTTGCAAAACCCCTTCAAACAGAGCCTTGGGCAAAGCTGCTTTCTCTTGGTTCCCACCCCACTTCTCTCCTTAATGACTAGAGATCTCTCGTCACTGCTGTTTAACTGACAGTAATGCCGATGCCCTTGTTTCCCAAACCAAGTTTTTACGGTGTCCCTGGACTCCCCCCATTCATTCTGTCATCCCAGCATTTCACGGAAAAACCTTCACTGCAGCGCCACGCACCAGCAGTGCGACACACACAGGAACACGTAAACAAGACTGACGGAGACGTGCCGTGTCATCCCGGTGAGTATCTACAAGAATCAGTTCTTTCATTGTCATCATGGTCGTCCCAAATCTGATAATCCCCCTCTTGGATTTCTGAAACTCTATGTGTGTGTGTATGTGTGTGTGTGTGTGTGTGTGTGTGTGTGTGTGTGTGTGTACATATATATACATACACACATGAATTTATATTTGTATCTACTCCAGTTTTAGTTCAGATCCAGTTTGGGGTAGGCTGGACCTCTATTTGCTAATCATTATTAATCAGTAAAGCTGACTCCCCCACTCACACATACTGGTTTGCTTCTCTCATCCTCAACAAAACTGACTACTGTCCTCTTGCTTTCTCTCTCCCCCTCCTTTTAAGTCCCCACTTTCACGTCACAACCTTCCTCTAAAGCCCAATTAAAATATGCACAGTCATCACTACCCTCTGCCAATCAGGACTGCCTTTCCTTTCTGAAGAAAGGAAAGAAGAAATGTGCTAAGCATCCATCGCTGTGTTGAGTGCTTTACTTAGGTCATTGCATTGAATCCTATGAGGCATTTTATGAATGAGGAAACTCAGGCTTGCTAAGTAACTTGCCCCACGTTACAAGAGTGGCATGTGATGGATCCTATTTGGAAGCAGGTGTGCTGCTCCTCCTCCTCAGGGCACGGAGGCTGCCCTTCTTTTCTCCCTTAGTGAGGCCTACACTGACCTATTGTACGTTTGGGCCATATTTTACTAGACTGTATGCTCTCAGAGGGCAGCATCTAGTGTAATTCATCTTTGCACACCCAAAGCACACACACTAGGCACTCAGAAACTACTTTCAGAAAAAGTGAACAGATGACCCTTCAGCAAGAAAGAATCGATGTCTATTCCAATATACCACGTAAGTAACAACCACTGACCTTTGCCAAAGAAGCTACATCTCACTCTGAATCATCTCACTCTGGCCCACTTAGAAAAATAGGAAGCCTTTTATTTTTTAGAAGCTATTGTTTATGTCCTTAAAATCACATCTAGAGTTTTCTTTAAAGTCATACCGTAAGGATGGAGTCATCTTCCATTTCATATTTGTTTATAGGGGCACTTAAGTCTGTCCTAGAGATTCTGAAACTAGCCAATAGATGAGAAAGGAGAGATCAATCAACGTGTTCCTGGAAAGTAAGCAGTGAAAACGACTTGGCCTGGAAGGTGCTCTTCAACATAATGCGCCCACTTTTCACTCAGATGGAAGTGACGTGACCTGCTCTTAGTGTCAGCCGAGTGGTGACACTTTCTGACTGCCAGGTTGGGAGCAGGATCCCTCAACAGAACAGAGGGGACTGATCTCCCTTCCCTGATTGAAAGGTAGAGACTAGTGGCAACTCCCTCCCTCTGTGGTTTCTATTCTGTGATCTAGCAAGGAGAACTGGCCTGAGCTGGAATAATAATAACAAATAAGAGGATGTCCACTTACATGTGTTCACAGCAGGGCAGAGCTCACAAGGAGTACCCCAGGCTTTGCCCAGAGAACAGCAGCAGGAAGCCTTGGAAACACCAACTCCAATTTCATTGGTACAGGCTGTATCTCCATTGTCTCCTCGAGGTCGGACGTCCAAATAGCAATTTCCAGAGCGGGTATCTATTTACCATACACAAACAAAAAAGTGTCAGGCAGATTCTTCCTACGTGATGGTTGAAAATGTGAACCCATTCCAGAAACTCTTTCAGAAATTGTTTAAAAACCAAAATGGACTTTTACTGAGAAACTAAAAAGTGCCTGAACACATGTCCTGGGAATTCACTTACAGAAAAGGAACCCAGAAGTATAAACCAGATTTAGGAAATGTTTACATTTTCATACTATTACTTTTTTAAAATTTGAGAGTGAATATGTAATGCTTTAAAAATAACAAACAGTATGCTTCCCTGAAAAGTCTTTAAGATCTTACCGACACAGCCAACTCGAGTTGGATTCAGCTCAAAATCAGGTGGACAGTCACAGGTATAGCTGCCTGGGGTGTTGACACAGTTCCCACTGATACACGTGGTCGGATCCAGACACTCGTTCACATCTAAAACCAAACAGCAAGGGGCAGAACTGTTACCTGAGCCAACGTGGGGCAGGCATCGCCATAACACAGTAGCACTAAAATCTAGGGCTCCCAACAAGTATTTTTAAGAGTTACACGTTATAACACCTAGAAATACAGTCTTCCACTTCTGAAATAAAACCCCTCAGGAAGGAAGTATGTCATAGTCTTTGGTCTTGTTCCCCCTGGAACACACTGAGCATTCAGATTTGTCATCAGGAGAAAATATGACTTTGGAACTAGGAGAAATATTCCAGTCGGGGTAACTGAAAGCAAAACACTACTGTGACCTTGGCCAACCAAAAATTTAGACACAGGTTTTAAGAAAATATATTTAATATGTGTGGCTTGTTATTTCTTCAAATTAGAGCAAGATGTCTCAGGGAACCCTCAGGAGCAGGTGACTTCTGCTGCTTCCCCACTGGGTATGCTTGCCTGAGAGCAGCCAAGGGTGAGCACAGGCACGTGCATGAGGCTTAGCATGTTTCCCCAAGCCTGCTAGGAGCCTCTCTCCCATCACTGAGGCTGGGCTGAGTATTTCCCTTTCAGTTTCTAGTCCAAATATACGTGCAGAATTCCAGATATTTGCATTTTGGCAAATTCTGACTCTGTATAGTCCTTTGGTTTGTGTGAACACTCATGAAATACTCAAGAACAGGCAAACTGATTCAGAGGGGAGATATTAAAGAATGAGGATGATATCCTTCCCTTGGGACCAGCCCCTTGGACCAGGAACCTATAGGTTCAATTACAGAAAATTACTTTACTCCAATCTCATGTGAATTGGGAAGGACAGGGTTGAATTGGATTCAGCTCAAAATCGGGAGAATAATCTATTTGTTATTGGGAGAATAATAGAAATGAGATTAGATAGAGTTATGCTGATGGCGATCTGGGGCACGAAGGAGAGGGTATGGTACATGGAGAGGCAACTTCTTGTGGAATGCTAGAGGCCCAGCCTGGGATCATGATATTCTTCAGAAAAATCAAGAGAAGAATGAGTGCCTAGTGCAGAGCAATTTGGGGAACATGCCAGGCTGTGTGTGCAGCTTGTGGTCATACTCTGGAGAGTTGCTGCGTCATAGCTTGTTCAGGTTGCTGGAAAAATCACTTTCTTCCTGACATCCTGAGCCCATACAGAACGGAACTTGTTTCCTCAGTGTCCTTGAGGGAAAGGGCGAGCTAGGATGGACAACTGCAAATGGCTTTCAAAGTCCTCATCCAGTCCAAAGTGAGTAGAGTCACAGTCCTTGGGCATGCCTACAGCCTTCCTAATGTTTTTCACATGTTCCTGGAGAGACCCTTGCTTTACAAGGGGATGATCGACATACTACAAATGGGCGGCAGAGTTCTCTGTACCACATTCTCTGGGGACCGCTGGCAGGGCAGAGGGAGGAGGCAGTGAGTACTGTTCTGGAGGACTACAAGGAGGAAGCCCATGATCCCAAATGGAAACTCTCTGAAAATGTCCCCAAGGAGGAAAGGAATGGCTGGGAAGCCTTGTAACTGCTGCATCCCTGGAACATGACTTTGTAGCCACAGCTCAATTCTAAGGTTACAAACTCTGCTCCTTCATCTGCCTTCAACTCCTTCCTCTGCATCCCCACATCCAACCAGTTCTCAGTCTCAGAGATTTTATTCTCTGATACCTAACGTTTCACCCCTGCTGTTTGTTTGTGACTCTGAATATCCTTGTGGAATCCCGGCAGGACCCCAACAACCAGGTCCCCTGGGGCCCCTGGGAGCACATTTTGACGCAAACAGACATCTTACCCGTGCAGTTCCCGCCACTTCTGTCCAGCTCATAACCTATCTCGCACTCACAGCGGAAGAGGCCGGGGAGGTTGTGGCAAGTTCCAAAAACACAGATGTTCGGAAGGGAGCACTCATCAATATCTTGGAAAGGGGTAAAAAATAGGGCAACATTAAAGTCATTTTTTTTTTGCTAAAGACTCTGCCTAATGTAATTAGACAATTAATGTTATTGGGAAAATGCCAACTACCAGATATCAATCTAGGCACTTTCCCTATAGCCTTTCAGCTGATTCGCTACATATAGGGAAGTCTCTTAGGTGAGAACATACTTTCTCTCAGCCCCTTTTACATACCAAGCAGTGGGCTAAGCATTTGACATATATGTATCTCATTTATGTTGTTTCATACAGGTCCAAATCACTTTCGTAAAGTAAGGGCCAAAAAGACCACATTCGCTTAAATTATTTTTTTTAATCTATACATTCACTATTTTTGTTGTGGGTTAATATTTGAGGAATCACAAGGCTTCCTGGCAACTTTTACAACCAGTTTTATAACCCCTGCATCCCTAGTACTGTGGTGTGTGTTTGCTATTGTGGATGGAGATCTAAAAACTGCAACGCTTCTTCCCGGCCTCTGTCCCTGCCCCACATTAGTGTTCTGCTTGTGTAATTGACACGTGGGCACACATTCGGCCTTCAGACTGGCTTTATATAGCCATGGCCACTCTGCCAGTGATGATTTATATTAAGCACTAACAAACAAACAAAACCTTCCCTTGTAGCATTAAGAGAAGCAAAACTTTCAATGCAACTGTTCATGTTACCAGAGGTGGCACAGTACCTGTTTTCCTTGGATGTTCAGAGGAACAGAAGTAAACAAGGCATCAGGCACACGATCAAGAGCATAATCTGGTTTCTCGACTCGGAGGAATTTTATATCAAACTTTGCATATTTAATATAAACTGTATAAAGAACACCCAATGATTCCATAACAAAGAGAAGTATTTATAGAACTATAGGAGGGAATTAGTGTACATGTCATAGCCAAGGACGGATTTTAAGTTAATGTCTTATTAACAAACAGCAACTATTAGTTAAGACATTAATCAGAGTCTTGTTTACACTTCTACTGTCAATTGTTATCATTTATTTATTTCTACTGCAATCTTTTTAGTTCATTGTAGCCACTAATTCTCCTCAATGAGGGATAATGCGAGTAAATTTCACAAGGGTGGGTAGAGGAAGACTCTTGTGTCTCCCAGTGGGATACGTCCTCACCCCACAAGTTCCCAGAACTCTTCCTGTCTGACCAGCACTTATCAGAAAGACAGGCTTGAGCTGAGAGATATCATGACATATGGCATTATCCCGAAGGGTTTCCTACTGGACAGATGAGCAAAAGCTTTTTACAGCCCATGTGACATATATGTACCCAGAATATTGTTCTGCATGTGGAAAAGACTATCTGCTCTGTTATTCTAAAGCCTTGGTTTCTAGAAACCAAACCGTAACAGAGACTCAAAACTGTGTTTCCATCTCGAAAGAGAGTCCATCAACAGGACATCATCAGGGGATCAGCATTTTGCGTTCCTTCCCCGGGGCAATGGAGAAAAGAGTTAACCACACCTGGCGACCTTCTCTTGCCTATGACCAACAGGTGTATTCCTGCACACCATCTAGCCAAGGCCAGGTGTGCAGTCGATGGCCAGAGAAGACTGTCTCTGCACAAAGAGAAATGAATGATCTCGCTGGAAACCTAATCCCTCCACAAACTGAGTTGATGAGGTTGAAGCCAAAACACACCTCAGTTAAAAGATAAAATCAGGACTGTTTAAACAACCCAATCTCATCAGGCATGCAGGACCCCCGGCAGCTTCTCCGTCAGTTACCTTCACAGGCCTTCCCATCAACACTGGGCACGAAGCCCATGTCACATTCACAGCGGTACCCTCCGGGGGCGTTTAGGCACTGGCCATTGCCACACAAGTTCAGATTCTCGGAGCACTCGTCGAGGTCTACAGCCAGAAAGAAAAACAGGTTACTCTCTCTGTTAGGAGGTTTCCCATCCACAGGTCCAACAGTTTTTATAACTGTCGGCTTCCTGGGTGTTGTGGTGTTTCGTCACACTTTCTACCTGACACATTTAAACTCATTTCTCTCTCTCTCTTTTCAGTTTAAAAATAAAAATTAGCTGTTTTATTGACTTTATTTGTTTAATTTAACATATTTTATTGTTTATGCTATTACAGTTGTCCCAACTTTTCCCCCCTTATCACCCTTCACTCAGCACCCCCACTCCCTCAGGCAATCTCCGCACCATGGTCCATGCTCAGGGGTCCTGCATATGTATGTCCCTTGGCTACTGTATTCCCTGCACTGAACTTTACATCCCCATGACTCTTCTGTAACTACTAAATTGTGCTTCTTTATCCCCTCACCATTTTCACCCATCCCCCTGACCCCTTTCCCATCTGGCAACCATCAAAATGTTCTCTATGTCTATGATTCTGTTTCTGTTTTGCTTGTTCATTATTGTTTTTTAAATTCAATCGTTGATAGATGTGTATTTATTGTCATTTTATTGTTCATGCTTTTTATCTTCTTAAGAAGACCCTTTAACATTTCACATTATACTTGTTTGGTAGGGATGAACTCTTTTAGCTTTTTCTTGTCTGGGAAGCTCTTTATCAGATGAACCCAAAGAGGACCACAACAAGACACATCATAATTAAAATGTCAAAGGTTAAATACAAAGAGAGAATCTTAAAAGCAGTAAGAGAAAAGCTTTTAGTTACATACAAGAGAGCTCCCATAAGACTGTCAGCTGATTTCTCAAAAAAAACTTTGCAGGCCAGAAGGGATTGGCCAGAAATTTTCAAAGTGATGAAAAGCAAGGACCTACCACCTAGATTACTCCCTCCAACAAAGCTATCATTGAGAATCGAAGGACAAATAAAGAACTTCCAAGACATTTTTTTCTTTCTGGAATATTAATATTGAATATCCAATGAACATGGTATTCAGATGCTAAATTATCACTAATGATGTAAAATGAATAACTTAAACAAACCATCAAACTAAGGCTTTTTCAAGCAGACTCATCCACATGAGGACACATCCATGAGAGGAAATAACACACCATGGTTTGTGCCTATTTCTCAAAGTTCAGTCTCTGCTCCCATGGGCAGCAAAAGAACTAGAACAGCAACGACAGAGGACACCAAAAATTCCCATCTGCTTAACCTTACTGAGTTTTTTAACAATCATGGGCATTAAATATCCAACACAAGAACCATGTGTGCCTAATACATGAAACACTCACTATTTTGTGAATGGTATTGGGAGGTTTATGAGGGCAAAACTTCAGTGGGTTAGGCAAAAAACAATTTCAAATATGAATACACTTTCAGGGAGTTAAAAAAAATATACAGGTAAATCACTTACTGGGCCTTCGCCTCTTTTATGTTTAAAGGACTTCTCATGAGCAAAGTGCTCAGGATAAAGGAACGCTCCTAGTTATGTGAGCAGCTATGCTACCTAACGGCCAATGAGAAATGGATGTCAGGATCTTATTTAATGTGAAAGTCCTTACATAAAAAGTGTTCTCTGTGTATACATGTTCATGTAAGTGCATGTACCATACAAGGGTGGGCAAAAGTAGATTTACAGTCGTGAGTACACAAAGTAGTTTATTCTTGTATTATTACTTATTTTAAATTATTTAATATTATTACTAACTTTTGCCTACCTCTATTTATACAATCATATTTCTAATCATATATATTCAAATATAGGTAGCAGTTCATTCATGTTAATTCCATGACTATTAATTATAGCTAAAAAAATGTCATTGATATATTGTAAACCTGGAAGTGAGTGAATTCCCAGCAAAGCAGACATGAAATTCTTGCTTACGCCAATATGGGACGATAATGCTGGAGGCCAGTGGGAGGAAAAGGAATACTGTCACCATGACCCAGCACATCTGACCCCTTTTCCTTCCATAGCTCCCTACAGCCCGCTCTCAAGTGTGGGACAGAAAACAAGTCAACAGTGAGAAAGAGGCACAAGAACATAAAGGCTAAGGATCACAAGAGGCGGTGTGTGACCTGTTTTACATTAACGGCGTCACGCATACAGTGAGATATACAGATCCCTGTTAACTATGTACATATAGAATTGGCTTCTGCAGTTTCCCTAACTGACCCAGTTCCCAGTTTCCATTCCACAAGGATCTAGTTTCAAATAACTAATCTTTTACGTTAACGTTGTCCACAACTGACCCAGCCTTGAGAAAAGAACTGAGGGTCTGAAAGATAGGGGACACCTTGCCTCTCCAACTGCAGCTTTACACAGCCGTTCCCACCCAGACCCACCTGTGCAAGTGAAGCCGTCGCCTGTGTACCCTTCCTTGCAGAGACAGCGGTAGGAGCCCATGGTGTTCTTGCAGTCTGCGTGCTGGCTGCACATGTGGGTTCCATTGGAGCATTCGTCCAGATCTTCAGGAGACAGACCACATTGTTGTGAACAGAAAGCGTGTCATTTCCCATCAGTCACGTACAGATTAAATTTTTCTTTACAGAATTCATATTTTCACATTCAGAGTGTCTGCAGTTCCCGAGAAGCACTGCCTGCTGTTCCCCAACGCACCTGTGCACTTAATGCCATCTCCAATCCACCCGGGGCTGCAGCTGCACTTGAAGCTCCCTGCCGTGTTGGTACATACGGCATGTCTGTCGCAGTTGTGTGCTCCAATTTCACACTCATTGATGTCTGAAAAAATAAGCAGCAGTGTCAAACAGGTTCAGCACAGGTTCAGCTGTTGTGGTCTTTTAAATAACATACAACAGCAACTTAGCAACGTCAAAAGTGGACTCACTTTCACACTTCCCGCAGTATAATACAGATTGAGTTAGCATCCCTGTGTATACTCTCCATATATTGAACAGCTTCAAATTTTAATTTATAAAGAAACAACAGTGTGATGCTACTTGCTACTATTAACTGATTATTTTCCATTGTTTTATGTAAGTGTCTAGTCACTACAAAACAAAAGGAACCTTTTTCCAGTGGATGATCTTAAAAAGTGAGTTGCCTCGTGTTCTGTTGTGTTAGCACTCAAGGTCACGGGTTTCTACAGCCAGGATTTTTATTAAGTCAACCACACAGACAAAGGAATACAATGTTGTTAGCATATTAGAAAAGTTTTTTGCTCATATTCTATATATCAAATATATTTTATTCTTAAATGTAAAACACTGTATTATTTAATTATGCTTTATTTCTTATGGCAGTTTTACTGTAGGTATTGCTAACTTAAGCATTTGCGGAGAATTGTCCTTAAGGCAGTGTGAGAACCTTCTTTTCTCTAGCTTCTTAGAGTCCTAGCATGTTGGTGCCCCAGGCCTTCTTGCACAGTTCATGTAAAACTCAATCAATCCATTGGAGATTTATCTGTAAAAGGAGTACCAGGTTAGGGTCACACTACTAAAAGACTCCACATTCTTGAAAATTCTCCATTCTCTGAAATTTCACTTCCAAATTTAGCCAAGATAGATTGTATAATATAAAAGTGTTATAATAAAAAATATGAAGTAAAAAGTGAAATGTGTTTGTTTTCCACAAAATTGTTACTTATAGTAAGATATATATATTTGGTCATTGCCTCCATTTCTGGCACAGAGCTCCCAAACCTTGGAATTTCCTAGGCGATGAGAGCCGGGAAGGTGTCTTTCATTATGTGAATGAGATGACTTTTGGACCTTACCTAAGCAGAGGGCTGGTTGTAAGGAGAACCACTCATGTGACTAGGGGTTAGAACTTGCAGCCCAGCTCCCCTGACCTTAGGGCAAGTTATGGGAAGAGGGGTTGAAGGTTGAATCAATCGAAGGCAATGATTTGATCACTGATACCCATGTAAGGAAGCATCCACAAAATTCCAAAAGAACAGGATTTGGAGAGCTTCCAGGCTTGGGAACACATGAAGATTCAGCAAGAATGTGCTCTCTGGGACAGAGTTCCACATCTCTTCCCCATTTCTTGTCCTATGTGTCTCTTCTATCTGGCTGTTCCTGAATTATATTCTTTTATAATAAACTGGTAATCTATTGAGTACAGTGGTTTCCTGAGTTTGGTGAGCTGCTCTCAAAAACTAATCAAACCCAAGGAAGCGGTTGTGGAAACCTCTGATTTATGGGAATTAGGACCAATATGTCAGAAGCACAGGCAACTAACCTAGACTTGGGATTGGCATTTGAAATGGGAACAGTCTTGTGGGACTGAGCCCTTAACTACCAGAAGATAGTGTCAGAATTTAGTTGAATTACAAAACACCCAGTTAGTGATCAGAATTGGAATTGGTACCATAATCTTATTTTCTAAAATTAACCCACTATTAATAAGAGCCAGGCACTTAACCTCTTAATAAACTTTTTTAAAACTAAGAACAAGAACTCATAGGTATGGATATTATGACTTCATAAAGAAACCAATGTCTAAGACAAAACTTAGGTGAAGAAGGAGAATTTGGGCATACAAAATGTTGCAAGAATTTTCAGTGATTGATTAAATAGTGGCATGAAAAAGAAACTGGGCAAGTAACTTATATTTATCCTTTTGTTTACCTAAGCCCAATTAAGTAATCTGAAAGTGTTTGGAAATGTGCTGTTTGCCAAATAGTTGATCTGAAGCTCAGAAATGGTCCCAGGATCTTTGGCTTCTTCAAAACTTTTAGAACACAAAATAAAATTATAACATTTTCCTACAAAAACATTTTATAATATCACTAATACTCACAAAGTGAAAACATGCCTGAAAGAGTGTTCTTACAATTATAACATATTGTATGGGCAAATTTCAATGCAACCTTGGCAGCCACATGAACCTACTGATTTATTAAAGGCAGGTCAAGGGAAGCACATACCAGGCAGCTTTAGACTTGTGACTGGGAGCTTTAACCAGCTGAATAATTGAGCATGGCACATTCCAAGGAAATGAGGAGGCAGGCTGGTCCAGGTATAATAGTGGTAAGTAGGCATGGGAATTCAAGAAAGTAAGCCTGACCTCATGGGCTCCCAAGCAGGGCCATTGACACTTGTCTCTTTCTCAGGGAATCGCTCCCCTCAGAGTCACTGCTGCAAACCAGCACTTTTGCAGTCATTTTAATTTCTCCCCTTTATTTCTCATGATCTCTGAATTAGGTAGAAATAATGAGCTTCAACTGTCTAAGTACTGAAGCCTTCAAAAGTGATAAAATCAAGGAATTTTCTAAGTGGAAAGAATTTAGAATTCTACTTTCCCAATCCTCAGTTTCTCAGAGGAGGATACAGAGGTCCCCAAAGGTATGGGGACTTTCAAGAGCCCCAAAGTCAGTGAGGGGTAGAACCAGGACCACCAGTAACAAACTCACTTTCCCTGTCCACTGCATAGTACTCTCTCCCTTAGGCCACAGCTGCCTAATGGGGTCGATTTGTTGAGATACATCAGGACTTTAACTCCTGCTTCATAGAGTGTTCAAAATCTTGGTGAATTTAACAGACTCATAGAAGTATTCACTAATCTTTCTACTAGGCATAATTTTCAGAGATGATCATAGCCTTTCAACCTAGTAATTTTGTAGTCTTTCTCTTTCCAGTTTTCTAATGACTACAGTTACCTTATTTCCATACAGATCTTCTCTACCTTGCATATTTAGTGTTGCAATTAAGGAAATTACAAGTTCTTCTAAAAGGAGAGTCTCCCTCCTTTTCTACCATTAAAAATATGCTAATATAAATGTTTAATTCAAGAAAATATGTGCAATTTCACCACATTTTTTCAAGGTGGGAAGAAAGTATACTTGCAAGAGGCCCTGTATCATGGGCTTTAGGATACTAGGAAGGAGCAGCTCCAGAGCCAATATTTAATCCCCTACTTGGTGAATTCTTGTATAAGCCATAATCACAATGCCTTACACGCTCAGTACGTGACAAGTGCATTAGAAAGATGTGGTCATAAAGTGTAAAGACATCTCTGAATAAAAAGCTTCTGCATGTGTGTGTAGGGTTGCACTTCATTCTAAAAATAAACAGAAGGGGAAACTGAGCCATGAGGAAAACAAGCAAACAAAAATGCTGTATTCCAACACTGTAGTCTTCAATAATGTGAAGGAAACAGCACACGCTTGCCAAGAACATCTCTTTCTGTACAAATGTTCTCTTTCCCCCACAAGTTTGCTCCAGACAGAAAATTCCTTTTTAAGATTAAGAATAAGCACAAGCCAAGAAAAGCAAAGAAATTCAAATTTAGGACTGACACTGCAACCTCCATAAACCCACCAAAGCTCCCTCGTAGACTCAAAGGCCCTATGTGCAGGGCTCTGTTGAAGGGGAAGGGTGAGGTCTGAGCAGACCCCAGGCACAGCTCTGGGTGTGTTCCACTGACACATGAGTGAGAGCTGTGCTCTGAAGCTCTGGCCTCCTCCGACAACCGTGCAGGGAATGGCTGTATCACCCACACGGACACCTCTATTCCCACCACCTCGGCATCAGCCATGTGGGCCCGGACCCAGCAGAGCTCCTGACTAGGCATTGGGGAAGAGGACACTCGAGTGAGTGGAGAGGCCAAACGTGAAGGCTGCTTGGATTTCTCAATTTGGATCCAAACGTGAGCCAAAACCATTTAACTGAACACCCAGCGCGTTTCCGCAGGCTGACAGCCAGGGGAGGGCAGTTAGCAGCGATAAGAAGCTGGAAGGAAATAGGTGCAAATCCTCACTGAGTGCAGGCGGTTTTGAAGTCTCTCCTGCTCTCTCATGGGCTATGATCCACCAGCAACACCTCTCAGGTGGAAAGAAGCACTCAGTTTGAGAAACAGAACTACCAAGAAATCCTCCTATTTTCACTGACAGCAACTCTGGTTTTAATGGTACACCTTACTGACTGAGTTAGCACATAGTGGGTGGGAGGCCAGCTTGTGAGAGCCAGGGCCCACCAAGAATGGCACCCAGCAGCAACCCAGTTTTCCTTCTTCCAGTTGGTTGTCTGACTGCGATTAGGTAAAGCGAGCGCAGAAGCTTGCACGTGGGCCACAGAAACACTGTGATCCAGCTCGCTCCCTTAAGCCAAGGACAGAGAGCTGTGTTCTAGATTTCAAACAAATGTACTTTCTCCCTCCATTAAATTGAACATTCCCCTCAATCCAAGATTTGGACAAAGCTGAAGGAGGAGAAAAAAAAACAAACCCTTAACATCTGTGTAGGCTGGGAATGTAAGTCAGTGGGTGGATTCCGAACACTGCTAAAGCGATTGGGGGAAAAACATGTTTATTTGTTAAAATGGAAACAATCGGCAATGACAAGGGAGCTGAAATATTTAGGCAAAGCTGTAATGGAACGCAGAGGACATTTTTTTAGTTCTCATGAAGCAAAGTCCTTCCCTATGAAATAGCATGCATATTTTTATAATTCCTTTACAGGCTACTTATTTTTAAAAAGTAGATATTATGTATACTATACATATTATACCTGTATAGAAATAGGTGTAGGATATTTCTTTTGTCTGTCCTCAAAACACAGTTCCAGAGCTGTCCTTCACTGTTATTTGTTATGTGACTTGCTTATCCCACCAGGCAAGATAATATCTGTGTTTGTGTTAGTTGCCCTTATAAAAACTTGTCTTTAACATGGCTATCACCAAGGTAACCTGCTGGTATTCTAAGTTGTGAGTGACACTAATTTTAAACTAAAAGCCGCTAAAAGAGCCCTAGTTACATGGGACTAAAAAACGTTTTGGCTCAGATTTTTAAAAACTTGTTTTTAAGTATACCAGACAGGCTGCCAATTCCTGTTTGTGGAAATCATTTTCAATCAAGTGTGATACCCTTGGTTGTTAATAACAGTATTTACAGAGGACCTCTGTTCCTTTGCTCCCTAATGCGTCCTCTCCTTCCGCACTTCACTGCAGGGTGCTTACCCAAGGGGGACACTGTGTGACTGTAGAGCACCCTGGTGATTTCTTCCAGCTTGTGAACCAGCGGAAGGACTAGGAATAATAACCAGAGTTCCACTGCTTTGCGTGAGGACACCACACGCCCTGCTGCTGTGATGTCAAAGGGGTCATGGGACCTGGGTTTTACACAATTAAAAACCATTTCAGACTAGAATTTAAAAGTAGGGGGATGCTGGCCCTTGGGGAAAGATAGAGTGCTTCTTGGACTTGAAATCTATGTTTCTGCTCACTTCATTCACTGAAAGATTGCTGTTCTTAAAGTAAAAGTGGTGTCACCTCATCCAGCATGGAGGACACGGCTCTGCTCCCCACAGTCTTAGCGTCTGCGCAAACTCAATTAAAACCAGCCTCTACAACAGCCTTTTAATACACAGAGTGACAGTTTCTCTCTTTAAACCGATTTCAAGAGTGTGTCAGTAAATAGTAGTATAAAATTTTGCTAGACTAGAAGTTATGTCTTCAATTAAATGGCTTCTAGACACGGTGTCTGTGTCTCATTTTATAATAACAACAGTAGCTACTATTTATTGACGAAGCTACTGAATGCCAAGCACTGTGCCAAGGGCATTATATACATTATATCTCATTTACCTAACATGAAATTAATGTCGCATGAAAATTTAAGCTTTCTTCATGGTAAAGAGCCTAAAATAATTGGCCTCTGCACATGCCTCTGTTAGCTGGAATTTGGAGCATAAAATTGTAGAGATCTCCTTTTCTTATAGCTGAAGACCTTCCCATTAGGTTAACTTCTCCCTTCTCAAACATCTCCGTTCTCCGAGGTGAATTTAGTGAGTTTAACTGAGCCAAATGCTGCTGGTATTAGCCTCTATTAAGTAAAATGTAGTA
This sequence comes from Macrotus californicus, assembly GCA_007922815.1. NCBI lineage: Eukaryota > Metazoa > Chordata > Mammalia > Chiroptera > Phyllostomidae > Macrotus > Macrotus californicus. Next base: position 74,462 of record VMDR010002418.1, read on the forward strand.
TGGAACTGCCCTACCTTTCCCTTCATTCCTGCCAGACCCACTGCCCTTTATTCCAAGTCCTATATTTAGACTGCAAGCTAAAAATAAAGTTCGAACCATAGATAGAGTGAGCCGAGCATCGCTTATATCCCGGAGACCGCATGAGGAGTTGAGACTTTAAACACTGCGCGCCTGGAGTGCATGGCCCCCTCGCTGGGCTTCACATGAAGAGCAATGTAGTGAGGATGAAAGCATTCCAGCTTCATGCTTATTTTTATAATTGGACTACAATCTGTCATTTTGGAACCCACAGTTATATTATTGGTGGTATTCTGTATATATGTAACTTTGAAACTTGGTATTATTACATGGTTTAAAATGATTATATAGTTGGGGGTTTTCTTGAAAAATGTTGATATAATTTAGAAAAGGATCTGTATACTTACCACGTTGCCAATCTGCAAATATTTTATTGTTCATTTTAAGTCCCAGAGGCTTGCCAAATTGGCTTTTGGAATTAAAGTCTGTTATGTGTGTGGAAATTATGCAGTTACCTAATTCAAGCTCACCACGGTCTCTATTATGTTTTAAATTATGTTATATGCCACAATCTGTTACATTACTATATGTAATTACAGTAAAACTTTATTTATTATTCCACATACTTAACAGCATGGCCCCAAGTTTGACAATACCAACTAAACATTTGAAAACAGTATCACTCACACAGAATGACTTCTTCTATTTGGCATGTAATAGATAATCTAGAAATATTGTGAAAAGATGTTCTTACCGGTATTATTAGTGCTATTGGTATTAGACAAGCAAAATTACGAAGGGCTTAGTTACCACTACATAAGATTTGTTCAATCCCAGGAATAAAGACTTATTTGACTAATGCAACTTAACACATCGAAAGGCTACTAAGTTAAGGAACTAGAAGGCTGAGGAGAATTAATGAAATATATGAATCGTACAACAGGATGCGCTTCTTTAAAAAGGTGGAAGACCTTAAGGAAAGTGCTGGCAATGGAGGGTCCAGGGAAGGGCTTGCTCTCACACAGCCCCGTGCCCCGTAATGACAAGACACTTTCTGAGAAACGCACAGTTAGACGCTATCGTCATTGTGTGGACATCAGAGTGCACCACACAGGCCTGGGTGGTGCATCCTACCACTGGGCTTGCATGTGTGCACTTCTACATGACTGGAAGTGAGGTATTTGTTCACACCAGCATCACCACAAACACGTTGAGCTATGACGTTACTGCAGCGAAAACATTACGAAGTGACAGGAATTTTTCAGCTCCATTATAATCTTATGGGGACTCTGTGGATATGTGGTCCGTCGACCTAAACATCATTATGTGGCACGTGACTGTAAAGGGATATGAATGTTCGGTAATTAGCACGTTAACCACTTTGATATAAAATGTGATGCTAACCTCATACAAATGTGATAGTGTTAGTTATGGTGGTAACTTATCCAATATGCCTTGTTTCAGAGGTAAAGAAAAAACACTCTTAGTGTACATCTAATCTAAAGTGTGACAAATTTTAAAAAAGTACAGGCTAAGTTAATGAAAAATGTTACACAAAATGCTCTCTGATGTCATTAAAATGTTAATAGCTCCTAAAACTTGTATTAATCTATAATTATGGCAGCAGTCTCTTAATCATTTAATGTTTTACTATCCGATTTTTAAAAACATACCTGTACAGCCAGTTTTCCCCTTTTTACCCGAATATCCCATGTCACAGTGGCAGATAAAGGACCCTTTAGTGTTTTCACAGGTTCCACTTAGGCAGATGTTTGGGTTCAGGTCACATTCATTAACATCTGTAAAACAGAGATATCATGAACACGTAATAACCATTAGTTTCTATCAGTGAGTACTCTTCCCCCGAGACAACACAACTGTGCTAAACAACTCAGAAAAGGTAAAATACTTTCACTCAAAAAAAAAATGTATCATTTGTGGAGCTCAATGCACATGTGCTTTCTACACTGCGGGCTACCCATGCACCCTGGCCTCTTATCTGGGCCCTAAGCAGGGGGTCAAGTAATCAAATAGACTGACTGACTCCAGGCGAAGTATAGAGCCTGTTTATATGAAGTCTAGAAAGCTTTTCAAAACAGCATGTTATGTTGCAAGATGAAACTTTTAATTCAATTTGCATGATGCCAACAATTTAGTTTCCATGTTTTAAAAGAAAGAACAGCTACACTACTAGTCTTAAGTGTAGGTAGTTACAAACTTCACGTCTTTCCCAAATTAAAAAAAAAATTTTTTTTATGACATTCACTTCAATTTCTGGGACTTCAAAAATATTCAGTAAGGGTTTTCCTAAGATATAAATGTGATACAGTTTAAATATTTTCCATTTAAAATTCTGGCTGCAGGCCAAGATAGAGTAACAGGCACAGAATCTCCCTTCCCATCTGAAGCAACAACGAAAGGACGTTGCAGGCAACAGAAGACAGCGATCCTGAGAGAAAGCAAACAAACTGGATGAGCCGCACAAAGCCCCAGATGACTACGGAGGGAGCGCTTTAAGGCCATGGGATGGGGGAGGGGTGGCGGGCGAAACCAGGCTTTCATGTGTCCTGGGTTGAGCAGACAAAGTTGAAAGTCCTGAAAGGCCCAGGTCACTAGAGTTCACAGGGCACAGCAAAGGACAGGTGGGAGCTGCACAAAGAGAGGGCTGCAGAGACCTGCAAAAGGTCCCAGAGAAGTACTCAGATGAGTAACGATCAGTGGGTGCACGTAAGGAAGCTACTCGAAGCTGGGGAAGTACCATCCACAGGAATTCGAGGGAACAATCATCAGACTTCACAGAAGGCCTGGCCCTGTGCCTATTCCCACCAGTCAGTTTGGAAAATCCCATAATTCACAGGGGTTTGAGTAACGTGTCCAGAAGAGTCTTGCCTCAGTAATGGAGCAAAATTAGCCTGAGACTAACTGCTGCTTAAAGCATAAAAGCAAGACTTTGAAAGGATCAATCTGTTTCCAAATAACTGGGTTACAAAATAAAGTTCAGGAATATTTCTAGGAATCCAAAAATATCTAGCACCTAGTAACTCAAAATTTATATTGTCTGGCATCCAATCAAAAATTACCAGGCATTCCACGAAGCAGGAAAATATGACCCATAATGAAGAGGAAAGTCAATTTACTGAAGTGACTCAGAACTGACACAGATGACAGAATTAGTAGAGCAAGACATTAAAATAGCTATTATAGCTGTGTTCTGTATGTTCAAAAAGCTAGAGGAATGACTGGACACACTAAATAGAGACACAAAGTATAAAAAAAGACCTAAATCAAACTCTTACAGACGAAAACGATAACATCTGAGACAATAGGATTAAAGGTGGATTAGATACTGCAGAAGAAAAGTTTAGCAAATCTGAATACATAGCAATAGAAACTCTAAAATAAATACAATAAATTCTAGAGTTCATTGCATTTTGTCAGAAATAAATTGTTTGCCTTTAGTTAAACATTTCAAAAGCCTAAACTCTAGTTACAGCAGAAGGAGAGCTACGTGGACGTAAATGATGTATGGGCAAAATAAGCTCCGTCTGGAGCTGACTGATGGTGGCTCAGTCCACGCAGCCTCTGACAGGAGCCTCGTACTGTAGTCGCAGGAAAGTGGCTCTTTGAAATGCTGGTTTTGGAATATTAGCCTTATGTCCCTAAGTATCCTTACCCTTCACATCGAACCTATCAGCCACCCGAAGTAATCCTTATGTAATTTAACAGTACTTGTGAATAACCAGAGAAAATGGAAAATCGTGTTTTCTTGGCTTACCTACACACGTCTTCATGTCTTCAGATGCCATGAATCCATCATAACACAAGCACCTGTACTCTCCAGGTATGTTGGTACACTGACCACCATCGCAGATATTGGGGTTGTCTTCACACTCATCAATGTCTGCAGAGAATTGAAACCAACCACAGCTTGATATTGGTTCTGTTAATTCAGTGATGAAAAAGACAGCTGACCCAAGTCAAATGGACTCAGCCTACTGGCATAAGATCATTAGTTCTCAAAGCCGAATAAAGCTTTACATAAAATATCCCACCAGCTTTTCTCAGATGAAAAAGGAGAGAACTATTTTCAAAATTCACAACATACTGTTCAAGGTCAAGAGCTACATCCACTTAAAGTCCATCATTTCATTAACAATTTTATCTCTGCTATGAATTCACCATTCAAAAATGACTGTGAATCTTATATTTCTCATCAAATTTAAATGCCTAAGATCTACCATCTTCTCCTTGATTGATATTTTGAAGTGAAAACTGGTTAATAAGCATATCCACTTAGATGCATTTTTAGTAAAAATATTTATTTTCAACATTCACTTTTTATAGCCAAATTTACACCTAGGGCTTTTAAGGGAGATTCTTCTAAGTTAAGTTCTCTTCTAAACCCAAGCCAAAATCAATACCTACATCACCCAACTCATTTTTCATCCCTAGCTGCCTCCATGGCTCTCTCCCCCGGAACGATACAACAGGAAGTGTGAATTAGACCAGCATTTCTCAAATTTTAGCACACGTCCAAATCACTCAGAGGGTTTATGAGAACAGATGACTATGTTCCATTCCCCAGGAGTTTCTGATGCAGGAGGTCTTCGGGGGGCCCAAGAGTTTTCATCTCTAACACATTCTCGGGTGAGGCTGGTGCTGCAGCTCCAGACAACACCCCCTGAAGAACACTGAAGTAAGTCGAGAGAGCATCTTCTTCAAAGTTCCAATCTATGGAGAAACTATTTTTACACTCCACTTATTGAACGTGTACCAAGTGCTAGACTGAGCGCTGCACAAACTCTTCCACACAGGGAATCTAAATCCCATTTTACAGAAGAGAACTCTATCAAGAACCCACTGCTAAACTTTGTGAAAAAACGGATTTGGACTCAGAACTACCTAACTCCAAAGCCCAGGCCCTGAACCACTCTACACAGGGACCCGTTACTAAGAGATTTCACAGGAGGCTAAAACCTACTTACCAGTACAGGACCTCTGGTCAGGCATTAGTGCGAATCCTGGCTGACAGCTGCATTCATAGCTGCCTTCAGAGTTTGTACAGAAGGTCTCACAACCACCGTTCATTATGCTGCATTCGTCAATGTCTAAGAAAAATAAAAATAATATTACCTTTCTCTGTGCTTATGATCATGGCATGTGTTTATAGTTTCTAGGCATGGATCAAGTAAAGAAAAAAAAAAAAAAGAGCATCCTGGGGCAACTGGAAGGCACTACATGGTTCAACTCCTTCAAAGATATGAACTACAGACCTATGATGTACTAGAGATGTGAATCTAATGGTGAATGAGATAGACACAAGACCTGCCTTCATAATGGTCACCTGCAGCTGGAGAGTTGGAGGAACAGTTAATTACACAATGCGGCGTGCTCCAGTGTGCCACGGGAGAGATGCTAGGCACCATGAGAACATATATGACAATGGCCACGTAGGTGAAATTCTCTACAACAGATTCAGTTATAAACTTGACATTCCGCTTAGTTGGCTGAAGCTCTAAACCCTTTCAAGAACCTGAGTTAGAGTTCTGAGTTGTCCTGGGCCATGTTTCAGAAGAATCTGGGCTGATTTATGACTCTGGGTAGAAACCATGTGAGACTTGGCGGTTCCACATGATGTACACCCCAAACCAGGCAAAAACTGGTGGTTTCTACAAAGTTTCACTTTGACTTTGGGCACAGTGAAGCCACAGGGTTTTCTGTGCCACTCTTTCCAGCATGACTAAACCTACAGAGAGCCAGCCACAAAGCACAAGGCTTGTCCCACAAAACCCCAACATCTGGCATCTTTAGGGAATGCCAGACCTAGCCTCTCTTTCAATGTAAGATATCATGCTCTTCCTTCCAATAATTACTCTTTGAAACATTTAAAGTAATCTAAGCCACCTAAGGGCAGAGATTGCACCCTATGCTTTCTGTCTTTTGCACGGACCTCACCATGCTTCATTTATTTCAGGTGGTAGTAATCCCTGGCTGATCTGTCCGGCCATGCATGTGCTGCATAAACAAAGCACGAGCTACCATTCACCATCAAAGCAGCATGGGTCAAATCATACTTGTTAAAGCTGAAACATTCCACATCTCTCACTTAACTGTTCTTTAAACACACAAGGGAGGTGAGATCCGAAAATTGTGAGCCACTATAAAAGAATTTTACTTATAGGGAAACAAGAAAGATTAAGTATAAGTAACTAGTGATGGCAACAGAACTCAGGGAACATGGCTTGCATGCTTTAGAAAGAGACTAATAAAATAAAATATAAAACAATGTTCGATATAGAACTTACCAACACAAAAGAGCCTGTCAGGGGTTGAATGGTAGCCAGGGTTGCAGGCACACTGGTATTTCCCTATGAGATTCACACATCGGCCATTCGGACAGAGGTTCGCACTCAGTTCACACTCGTTGATGTCTGTGCAGAAAATAAGAATAGTAAACAACCAGCCATCAGCTTCCAACTCTGGCAGAGATGTGGGTCGAATTACTGACCACAGGTAAGTGGTCAGAAAGTCTTCCTCCTTACCTATACATGCAGAGATGTTGGGGGACAGCTGATGACCAGGAGGACATTCACAGCGGTAACTTCCCTCGGTGTTTAGGCAAACGCCTCCTCGGCATAGGAGGGGATTCCTCTGACACTCGTCAATGTCTGCAAAATGGAAATGGCCCATGTTGAAGATGGTGGTGGTGTCCTACCCAGGTCCCCATGACCAGGCCAGTGCACTCATTGGCCGGTTTCTGGGAGTCCTAGCTGCTAATGACTTCCAGGCTCCCTTCTTGAAGAACTGTCCATTTCATTCAGAAATACCTGGGAGATGAGAGATTCTATTTCCCTCCCATGCAGGGGCTGCCAATGTCCGATAATTGATTGAACTGAATTGGAAATAGAAATCTTGGCCTCCTTGTCTCAAGGTGGGACAATACTCTGATGCCATTCACACTCCTGAGTCACTCGTGGAATCTAGTTAACACCAAAATGCAGCCGAACTCTGCTTCTCTTCTTCTCCTTCCCTAACCTGCCTCCCCCTCATTTCATTACGGGTTCCTCCTGAGAGCACTCCTTCAAAATAATCTCTCTGAGAACCTAATCTAAGGCAACCAGCTTAATTAATCTCCTTCTCTAGAAATGTTGGACAGAGACCCTCTACTGTAACCCTAAGTATAGCTTATGTTTGACTCGTTCTCTCTTCCCTTGGGGGTGTCTATTCCAGGTTTTAACTCACTTCTCAGGGACCCATAACCAGTGTTCAGGGCCCCCTCCCACTGCACGGCAAGAATTCCCTCACTCCTTCCACATGTCAGTCTCCCTCTGCCACAGACTGATTCCTGACGCACCAGTGAGGAGATCGAAACACTGGGGGAGCAGGAAGAAGCTAGGACACAGGCTATGAGTCCTCAAAGCTTCTTAGAATTCCTTTCCTCCTGTGATGATCAAATGGGCACACACTTACCCATGCAGTTCTTCATCATCATGAATCCACTTTCATAGCCTTCGTCACACTTGCATTCAAAGTCTCCTGGGGTGTTCACGCACTGGCCACGGCCACAGAGGTCAGGAGATATGCGGCATTCATCAATGTCTGCGCAAAAGCAGCGAGTGAGTATCAGCACAGCCTTCATTCTTGTGGAATGAGATGAAGAGTTCCAAAGGGTGTCCCTCCAAGGTGAGCCCCTTCACTGACCTGTGCAGTTCCTCTCTTCAGAGTCAAGCGCAAAGCCACTGTCGCACCGGCACTTAAAACTGCCGATGGTGTTTCTGCACTTGCCATGGGTACAGAGGCTGGGAATCATCTTGCATTCATTGATGTCTTCAAGAAAAATAAAATGTGTGAAAAGTTTGTGAGAACCCAATCAGGTGTCAGTGCCCACCATTTTAAACCCAGGAGGTTGGAGGGCCCTGATATAAGGTCTTGGCAACATTCATTGCAAAGAATATGTGATAACCCATAAGAAATATGACTGGAGAAACATTTTAGTCTTTCAAACTTCTATTTTAGAAAGCACTGTCAGAGAAGTAAAGAGTGTGTTTATTTAGACTTGTAGAATCCAGCACACTGCCTGATACATACTGAACCTTTCACTGTTTGCTGAATGAACGGTCTAAACCACTAGTGTCTATACTTCAAGCACACAGAAGATTATTAGAACACATTGCCCACAGCAATCAATTGAGTGTGTAGAGCAGTGATTTTCAACCCTTTTCAGCTCATGGAAGACATATGAAATTACTAAAATTCTGCGGCACACCCAAAAATACAGTTTTGCCAATCTGACAAAAATTAGGCATAATTTTGATTCATTCACCCTGGACAAATACTGTTGTATTGGCTGTTGTCTTTTTTTTTTTTTCCATTTGGCAATCTAAGGGAAAAGAGGGCAGTGCCCTAACTAATGAGTCAGGAATCACACGTTTTAAGAACTCTTGCAGCACACCGGTGTGCCTCTTTGAGGCACGGGTTGAAAACCACTGGTGAAGGGAAATGCGATAATCGTGTATGCTATTTCATGCTTTTTTGGAGTACACTTAAAATGCAAGAGTCTCAAATATTATGTAGCCTGAAAGGTTCATTAATGTAATTGAAAGAGTTTTTGTTTAGGAGTCTGCATCTCGAACATATAATCTGAGTTTCCCCTTTTAGGGGCCTTTCCAAAGTAAGACCTAAAGCTCAAGAAACACAAGTTCGTTTCTACATAGTGTCATGAGAGACAGAACTGGCAGATTAAATCTCAAGAACGTCAAGTCCTTCTGTGGCAATGGATTTGCACAGCCTTTGGAAGCAAATCACTCAAGTTTCTTAAAATTAACTTAAGAGACATTTAAGAGGGCCATCTAGAAACTATCTCTCTAGACACAACAATTTAAAACCCCAGGGCTTCTTGGACCAAATGCTCAGCAGAAAAAAAAAGTCTACACATTTTTCTATAAGGATAGTTAAGTGATATTTACATACTCATTTCCCATTTGATTTAGTTATGAAGTCTGGATTAGGACCAGACACAATGGGCAACCAACAGAACACTCCATACTGGGAACATAAGCTGAGCCTCTCTGAAAAATCAGAATTCTGAGGAACCAAGTATGATTTTCCATATGCTGAAGTAAACAAATTCTGTTTCCTTGTGCATAAAAAACTTAAATTAATTTTGGAATTAGTTTAAATCTGTGACTTCTTATTTTTTGCATGGATTTTAGATTACAGCATAAAAAACTGAAATAACATTTGAACTATCAAGGCACTGGAGTGTGTCGGCCACAGGAATGAACTTCACTGTATTTGGACAACAAGGACCTGCCGCTGAGTGTCACATGCCACTCACCCCCATTTTCTACACTTCAGCCACTGGGCGCTCAAATCAGTGGATAAAATGTCATATAGTAGTGGCTTTAGCAGATGGCATAAAAGTTTCCCATTTCCTTTCGTTTATGTTTGGCTGAGGGTGGCATTAAAACCCACTTTAACACTTAATGATGGCTACATGAGAGAGGCAAGCGATCTCACGAAATCCTGAGATGTAGAAAAAGAAGATCTATTAGAGAGTGAATGTTTGGTTACAGAGAGTTCAGAAGGCAAAGAATGTACGCTAGATGATGGAAAGATGACCGCGTTGACGATATTCGTCGTAATTCCATTAACAGAACTCTAGGCTCATGGAAATGCATGTCAGTCTGAAAACAAGAGCAATCGACCACCGAAGGCTTCGTACCTTTGAAGAAAGGTTTCCCGCTTGTAATTTCCTTTGTGGCAAATCCAGGGCCTCTGGGACAGAGCTCATCATACTCAGGTGTGTTTTTCACAGGACACTCTTCGCATTCCTCGGTGCCCCAGGCCGCCCCCACGGAGCAGCAGCAGGCATCCATGCGGTGGCGGCCAGAAATGGGCAGAGTGCACTCCTCGTCATCGTACCTCAGGAAGCAGGTTTCCACGCGGTTATCTGCCAGAGAACAGAGGGAGGCTGAGGAGAGCAACTCTGTTTTCAATACCCCAAACTGCCAGTGTTGTGTTAGGCAAAGTACAATACACTCAATAATTTCCTATATACTTACGGACTAGAATTATTGTGTCCTCAAAAGAAACCCAGGCTTTGTGATGGGTATTCCTACCTCACAAAGACTCTTCTATTTGGGTAACTCATATGTATTTGCACCTACTACCCGTGCAAAGTGTCCTTTGGACATGAGGCATTCTCTGATAATTCTACGTAAGGAGCAGTATTCTGAGAAGTGTGGCGATGAGCTTTGGGAGCTGTTTTCACAGGCTTGTCTGCTCCCAGTGCATGCCCACCATAACGTCCCGACAGCTCATCTGTAGCTAACTGTGGTCTTTATCGTTGGAGGACATCTGGACTAGCGCCAGCCCCTTTTCCTTGATCCACGTCATTGTGGAGAGGAACACCCCACCTGAGATTAAAGAGGAAGAGCAGCAAAGAAAAGCCATTCACTCCTCTTCTCAATTACTTCCTTCACTTCATCATGTGCTTATGTGTACATTCTTCTGGATACGCGTCAGGTACATCTAGCTCCAACCTCAAATTCAGGGGATTATGAAGAAGAGTAAAAAGAGTGGCAGACCAGAGGTCAGAAGACCTAGAATTTGGTCCTATTCTGGGACTAAGAAGTCTGCTTGTCTGAGACAATTACTGACCCAGAACCTGAATTTTCACATCTGTAGAATGATGTTCCACCCCTCTCAGGGGGTTACTATGAAGTTCAAATGAGATTATGCACCTGAAAATGGTAAGTGTAATTAAAACATAAGGCATGATATTCCCTCTCTTTCTCCTTCACAAGGTGGTTACTAACCATTGAGCTTCCTTTAATGTTAGGAAGTTTCTGAGGCCTTCTGGGCAACTTTACACGAGAGTTGCCTTTATTAAGATGGATACTTTTTAAATGTTTTATAAATTAAATATTAAAGCATTTTTCAGCTGAAAGAACCTGAAAGAAGTTTCTCATTATATGTTGACTACTCTTAAACAAAGAAGTTAAGACTCAGAATGGCATTAACAGGCCTCCATAGTTACACAAAGACTCAAGCCTTTGAGTTCCAACTTTTCTCTTTCATATTGCTTACATTATAAACCAAAAAGTTCTATATTTAAAGGTTTATTTATTCTAATTGGTAAATGATCCAAATCTCTTAGCTGCATACCACTCTTAACCACTTACAGTGGTCCTTCACTAAGAATGCTCTTTAGAGTAATAATGTTTCAGATACACAATGAGGCTGAGCCTTATTTCCATAGTCACGGACTCAGGAACCCATGCTCCAAGAGACATACTCCTAACAGTCAGAGGCCATAGTATTAACGTCGGAATAAGTCTGCCAGATCCCACAAGAATGACAATGGGATCTCAAACCTAATACCTCTACAGACCTACAGGGTAGCTTTCTAAGAACTCAGGGTTCTGTGCCCACTCTCTTCTGCACCATTGCCACTGGGGCTCTAGCCATTGGCTTGGAGAAGCCCACCATGACTGACAGTGACAACAGCCCTGGCTCCCTCAGGTTCACTATTCAAGACTGTGGCACTCCTCATTCCTGATACCCACAAGAGTTTTCTGCAGAGACCTGTCCTTCTGGCCAACAGTAAGACATGCTAGCAGTTTCCAACTGAAATTGTTCTCCTTACCATTCACTTCATATCCTGTAGCCCGTGACACATGGCGGGGTTGGGGGTGGATTTAACAGCTCTGGGTTAATAACTGCAATGGCAGGGATTTAAGGAACAGTTGCATATCAATCACAGTTTCTCTTACATAACATGTTCTCTGCTCTTCATACAAAGAATAAACAAAGAGCTTAAATCAGGAAGGCTCTTCTTCCAGAAACCACCATGGATTCTAATGGAAATACTGAATTTGGGATGTATGTATCTGCTCTTGGAACCAAATATTCAGCTCTATCTTGTCAACTGAAGTTTTAATAATCTTTAAGAAATGATCATTAGAAAAGTAATGAGTTCAGTATTTACCCAAGCAGATCCTCCCTGTGACATCCAAAGTCATCCCACTGGGACACTGACATGTAAATGATCCCCTGGAGTTAACGCATACGCCATTTTTGCACACTCCAGGGAACACTTCACATTCATTTATATCTATGAAGGAGAAAAAAAGCATGAATTAATATATCTCTGTAAACATCATTCTGTTTATTCCATTCTTGGAGTCATAATAATTCTCATAACAAAAGACCATTTGAACCTGGTAAGTTCACAAAATTAGTTTGCCTCCAAATAGTTTAGGTAGAATTTCTGGGATGTCTGAATAGCAACAAACAGAGCTCACCTCCCACCAAAGATGTAAGAGCTTCTCCACTGACTCAGGGAGTAATTTTTGAGTTGAAGGGAGCTGGTGCAAGTTCTTGGGGACAGTTGTGGGTAGTGTGGCTATCCAGGTAAGGTTCCCAGGAGCCATATAATTAGCTTTATGAGTCCAGATGTTTAGAAATCAGTAGAGAAAGGGAAACCTGGTCTTTCAAACTACCAAAGAATAAAGAACTTGAAACTAAGCATTACAAAAAAAAAAAAAAAACCCTACTAAGGAATATGTGGGGCCAGCAAAAAGATTCTCTTTCAAGAAGTGGTCAGAAGCCCCCAGAAGTGTATTACTAGTTCTAACTTAGCCATGGTCTCAGGCTGTTCTGTCAAAACCTTGGTGGTCCCAATTTGAGTTGTGGAGAGTCGAAAGATGCTCATGTTCATCCACTGATCATTCACTCAATCTCTCTCAAATGTGCCGGTCCATCCCAGTTTGCTTAATGCAGAGCAGTATGTTCTCTGCACTTAGTTTGGAAAAATATTCACCATCAAATTAATCCAAAGAAAGGCACTCACTTGTCAATGTCAAAAAAAAAAAGTGGAGCATTATTTAAGAAATTCACATACACTGGGTCTGTATTTAGAAGAAATAACTTCCCAAACCAGGGATGTTAGAAAAAAAAATGTTCCAGATTTTTCCTTGTAAGAGAGATAAATGGAAAGGGGAAAATTTACCTTCTTGGGTTTTTTTTTTTTTTGCTGTTGTTCTGGCCACTTGTACACCAAAATGTGCTGCTGAGGTCAGATAACTTATTAACAATGGGTCTGGACCAAAGAAAGGCCAAAGAATTCAGTCATCATTTGGAAAGCAAGACCCTGGGTGGGGGTTCCAGTGTTCCTCTTTATTTTAGCAGGGAAAAAAACTTCATTTCATCCCACATATGGGACTAATTGCTGTTTTTAAAATTTTTCAGCTGCTGTGTCATGTCAGGTTGTGTTAGTCACCCTGACCTATGCCTATCTGGGACTCCATGAGAAAGAACCACAGCAAACTGAAGATAATGCACATAGGCTTTCAGAAACAATACAGCAGAGTGTGTCCTTCTAAATCATCCGTGACTATGAAACAAGCAAACAAACAAAAACCAGGACAAACCAGGAAAAAGGCAAATTTTACAGCTTCATGTAAAAGCTCCTATTTTATCTCCCGGAACATAGCACTTGGAAAGTGCAGTCAATTCAAATCATGGTCAGCCTAAAACATTTTCAGCCACCCTGCGCCCTGGCCACAGGAGTTTGAGCCTGGCAATAGCATATGTATGTGCTTGTGAAATTAACATCTGCTATGGTCTGCAGTTCCCATTATTTTTTTTCTCTGCTGCATATTTCTTACTATGAAGTTACGGGACATCTATACCCAGTCCAAAATAGCACAAGCATTCTTCAAGCACAGGAAATTGATGGTTTATAAATAATCGTAAATACCTTCACACTGTGTTCCTTTAATTCTTGAATAGCCTTTACCACATATGGGATCTGTACAAACAAATCAAATCAAAACAAACAAACAAAAAACAAATTTGAGACGACAATAGCCAGACTTTGTCATTATGACCTAGTATAGGAAACATGAAAGAGGACCTGGAACATGAGTAGATTTTGTTGCTATGAATAAGTCTGAGATAACAAAGTGTTTCTGAGATTGCATAAGTGAAAAAGAATAATAATGCAATATGTCCTGAATTAAAGCTCAGTTTCTCTGAGACATCCAAAAGACCCAAAGGTACCCTAAAGATCATGCTAAGTTGATGACCAAGAAGGAAATTGACTAGTTTTCTCTCTTGCTGGTAGCCCTGAAATAGGAATCACCCCATAGGATTACTGTAACATGGATATGGGGAAAAAAACTCTAGAACTTCGAGATTCCATGCCCTGCAGCATTCACAGTGATAAATTCACATGTTCATATACCCAAATATTGAACAACAAAATCATCAGTAAGGCTCTCAAACTTCAACTTTGCAACGGATTTAGAAGTTTAGTCATGAATGCTGTTTCCTGTACATTAATCAGGTTTTTGGGAAAAAAAAATGCGCACCTAATAGAAAGTTCAGGACCCCTAATCATTAGGTTCTGCAGAGAGTCAGTAGGAATTGCTTATCCAGAAAAGTCACACCAGCTAGTCATATTACAAGGTGGTGACAGAAAACAATAAATTGCTAAATTCCCTGAAATTATTGCCTTTGACACTTCTCTTAGTTTCCTATTCAGTAATACGTTTCATCGAGGTCATCAGAATTAAACCCTCCAAAACCCTCCACATGACCCAAATGCACGAAGCACTGGGCTTCCCCGTTCTAAGTGAAGCAAACAGCAGAGATGGCCTGGGAGCCAGAGCAGCTGCCTCTCTTACCGACTTGGCAGAGGGTGCAGGGGCTCCCCCAGGCAGCACCGAGGGAGGAACAGCACTGGGACTTCAAAGTGGCGCCATTGATGTTGATCTCACAACGCCCATCGATGACAGTCTGCCAGCAAGTGCCCTTGATGGTTTCTGTGGCAGGCAGGGGGGATAATCTTTAATAGATACTGAAACACGGCAGCCTTGATAAACACAGGAGAACCATTCTCAGAAAGATAAATACCTATGCAGATGGTTTTTGTTGGATCCAAAGTACTTTCAGAAGAACACTCACAAATAAAAGAGCCTTGGCTGTTTTTGCAGACTCCGTTAATGCAAGGATTTGACTCACACTCATCGATGTCTGAAACAAGAACAGGTCAACATTACTGCTGAAAACTAGTCTTGGGCATGAATGAATATTTGAACTTTGGCCTCAATTGCTACCACATATTCTTCATTAGATAGTAAAGCTGGCCTACATAGGACTTTTCTAGACCAGATGGAATGCCAAGATAATACTTAAGCACCTCTCTACAGTTCAGAATCTGGTACATGGATGAATCTTTTTATCCAGAAAATCTGGAGCAAACGTAAATGTAACTTCTGAATAACTAACTTAAACGACATATACGTAATGTTTTCTCTGTCTATTAAATGATAGTTAATAGAATGCTAGTTTCAGGCAAATGCAAAGTGAATGCTTTAAAATGGCACTTTAACTCAAAATAAATGGCAAATAATATGCTAATTGCAGGTAAGTACCACCGGCAGCCTGCAAAGTACCTACAAGTGCTGTATAGGACCAAAGAATCTCAACTAAAGGGGCATAACTGTCTAAAATAGCAGAAACTCTAATTCATTCTCACGGGTTTCTAGAAACATTCCAAAGACAGCAAAGAACATAGTGTAAGGACAAAAAATGTAGTTCACCTTCACAGGTTTTTAGATCAGGTTTGTATATGAACCCCTTGGGACAGGTACAGACAAAACTTCCAGGAGTGTTCCTACATTGCCCGTTGTCACAGAGAAGACTGTTCAATGCACATTCATTAATATCTGGAAAACCAACGAAAATGAAGTTTCTAAAGAGCTCATCACTTGCACGCAACATCTTTCCCCTTTTAGTTAGGGTTTCAAGGTCATAGTAAAACGATTAATTCAAACAAAGAGGCAAAACTTCTGTACTATTGGCTTTTGGTTAAACTGCCTAATTTTAAGGCCTGATTATCTATACTTAATATGTACAGAGTCCAGAGTCACCATACATTATTCAATACACTTCTTTCTTTAGCAGAAAGAAAATTTGGATTTACTAGAAATCACTAATCTTTATTCAATTGCCTCATCGTACCAGAACTCAAAGGTCTAATCCTATTCATTTAAGGAACTAAATAAATATTTAAAGAGCATGGTCCATCTTTGACACGTATTAGTTCCAGGATGCGTGTTTCTCCCTTGGAATAATTTAAAGGATCTCCTGTTATGTTTACCAAGAATGAGGCAATCTCTAGAGCTTATAATTGTCATGAGGAATTCAGACTCGAGATTTAGAGAGCTGAGGAAAACCCCTTGCTTTCAGCTGAACAGTAGGCCTATCTAATGCAAAATCCACCTTTTGATAAGTATGACATAGATTAGGAAGAATAGAAATTACACAGCTTTTTTTTTTTTTTTTTGTATCCACTTGGGCTATAACATCACTCAGCCCACAGAATACATTCACAAGGACTTTTTTTAGACATTGAGATATTCTGCTTAGATCGTCATTTGACAAGCTACTAGCCCTGACCATAAAGGATATACAAATTCAGCACTGGAGAGCTGCAGGGGTCACAGCATTAAACACACTTAAATCAGCAACATATTTATAAAGTGTTTTACGAGTATGAAATTGTGTTATTGGCCGAGCAGGGAGCATATGGAGAATTCTGTCTAATGGTATAAGGAAATGCTAACACTGTCCAAAAGGCTCACATTGCAATTCTTAAACTGATGATGTCAGAAAAATCTGGAAACTGAAACTGAGCAATCGATGATGAAGATAAAAAAAAAACAGCCAGTCCCTGGAACCCTGTGTAGGAAACAGCTAGAGTGGATCTCTGAGTTCTAACTTCATGCCTCTGAGCATAATCTGAAATATGAACATGCTTCTGACCTGACGATAATGGTTCCAATTTTAGAGTATGTACCAAAGCGTGAAAGGAAAAATCCCTGCAGCTTCTCAAACTCTCCCTTTTCCCTCCCATGGGGTGACTCCTGGATGGAGCTAACACATCCCTGTGTTTCTCTGGCCTGCCCGGATAAATAATGGCGTTTTTGTGCCTGCCAATGAAGAGAGGCCCTCATGGAAAAATGAAATAATAAAACTTGTTTTCAGTGGAGTGTTGTTTAGAAGAACCCAAAGTGTAGCACATCCATCTGCCCGGTCCTTGAAGTCCTTCAAGAGCAATTTTGTCCAAGCATCAAAAGGAAAGCAATATGCACGAAACGTCTTAGAAAACAGGTGAAACTTCTCACCGACACAATTTTTCCCAGATGCATCCACTTCATATCCTGAGTTGCATATACATTTGTAGGTCCCACGGAGATTTTCGCAAATTCCATTTGGACAAATATCAGGATCTAATGCACATTCATTTATATCTGCACCACAAAAAATTCAAAATCAGTAACATTCTAAAGGAAACACCAAATGAACTGTCAAAAAATAACATTACAATAAATGCAATGACCTTAGGATCTTGTGAAAGAAAAAAAGAATACATTTTGATAAGAAAGCTTGACCCCTTTTTCTCAATACAAGATATTCTGAGTTGAATCTCCCTTCCCTTAGTCCAGACAGGAACTGGCATCTGAGCTGGACCTACAAGATTACCAATCCTTAATCAAGCTGAAGGAGACCCCTGAACTTCTGCTCCAAACACCGAGATGGAAAAGTGGACCAAATGCAGAGCTCAGAGCCCTACAACTGGTCTCTGCCACCAGCTGTCCGTCTTCCATCTACCTTCCACATTGCCACCAGACTTAACCTAAAAACAAGTGACCTGTGTCATTCTCGTGGTTCTAACTTTTGTACATTCAGTAATACCCTCAAGCTCAAATTAAAATGTAAACATTGTTTATTGACTTTAAACTTCCCACTCTTCTGTGAACAAAACACCCTCTTCACTCTGTGTCAAGAGTGTCTGGAGCAGACCATGCACTAGTCCAAAGCCCACTCAGACACCACCTGCTCTGGAAATGCCCCTGCCATTCTCCCCAGAGCAGGCTGGCTTCTCCCTCTTCTGTGCTGTCTCAGACTGAGGACAGCTCTAATAGTCAAAGGTGATGCAAAAAGACAATCAGTGAATGGCAGTCCCAAATCTTGGTCCCTGACTCTCCTATAAATCAGGGTTGACCTTTGTTCACTTCTGCAAGTCCCTCGCACAACTTATTTACTCCTCACAAACTCTTTTTTTCTTCCAGAAATGTTAAGCAGAGTTCAATTTTATTTTTTAAAATGTGTTATTGATTATGCTATGACAGTTGTCCCACTTTCCCCCCTTTACTCCCCTCTGCCCTGTACACCCCCTCCCACCCGTACTCCCCCCGTTTAATTCACGTCCATGGGTCGTACATATAAATTCTTTGGCTCCTTCATTTCCTATACTATTCTTAACCTCCCCTGTCTATCTTCTACCTACCATTTATGCTTCTTGTTCCCTGTACCTTTTCCCCCCTCTCTCCCCACCCAC
>VMDR010002419.1:0-92848 GCA_007922815.1 Macrotus californicus
CTTGCAGGCAAGAAGGGGCTGGCAAGAAGTATTCCAAGTCATGAAAGACAAGGACCTACATCCAAAATTACTCTATCCAGCAAAGCTTTCATTTAGAATGGCAGGGCAGATAAAGTGCTTCCCAGATAAGGTTAAGTTCAAGGAGTTCATCATCACCAAGCCCTTATTACATGAAATGTTAAAGGGACTTATCTACGAAAAAGAAGATAAAAAATAGGAACAGTAAAATGACAACAAACTCACAGCTATTAACAACTGAACCTAAAATAGAAACAAAAACAAACTAAGCAAACAACTAGAACAGGAACAGAATCACAGAAATGGAGATCACACGGAGGGTTATCATCAGGGGAGTGGGTGGGGAGAGAGGGAGAAAACGTACAGGGAATAAGAAGCATAAATGGTAGGTAGAAGATAGACAGGGGGTGGTTAAGAATAGTATAGGAAATGTAGAAGCCAAAGAACTGATATACATGACCCATGGACATGAACTAAAGAGGGGGAGTGTGGGGTGGAAGGGGTGTGCAGGGCAGGGGGGGTGGGGAATGGGACAACTGTAATAGCATAATCAATAAAATATATTTAAAAAATAGTTACTGTTATTGTAGTTAGTATGTCTAAAAAGTTCAGAGGAGATGAGGAAGTTACAAAAAACAGGTTGAAAGTTGAGAGATTAAAAATAAGACACCTGTGATGAAAAACTACACTGTGTGGATGTGAAGGAAAACTGTTGTTTCCATTTTCGTCACACACAATGCTCCGAGTCCTTCCACAACACTTCACTTCGGGCCCTTCCGACCATCCGATGTGTGTGGGTTTTCCCACAACAGCAGGCAATTTGGCAACACCAGCTGGATGTTCTGCAATTTAATTCTGACACTCTCTACCCAAAGATAGCATCAGATCCCACAGGTTAAGGGTTTAGTCCCACAAGATTGCCCCCTCTTCAGATGCCAATCACAAATCCAGATTGTTACCTGTGTTTCTGACCTACTGGCCATAGATTGGACCACTCCCCAACTCAGGTTCAGGAGAGCTCAGGAAACCATTTCACTTACTGGATTACCAGTTTATTATGAAAGGATATAAAAGCAAGGACCGTAATCGGACACTTACATTACAAAAAGAAAAGGCAACTGTCAGGGTTTACACCACAACACTCATGTGCTTGTGGTGATGCTGGTGTACACAAACCTACTGCACAGCCAGTCCTATGGAAACATCGCACACACAGTTAGAGTGCTAGGCTATACCATCCACGTTTGTGTAAGTGCACCCTACCAGGTTCACACAATACCTAACGATGAATTTCTCAGGACGTAGCTGGTCATTCGGCGGTGCGTAACTGTATTTACTCTCTTTCTCTCCGCTCCTCTAAAACACATAAAATTATACACAGTAACCATTATAACAATGTATTGCTGGGTTTGTAACAATAGGTAGATATAATAGGTATAACAGTATTTGGGAATAGTTATGTAGGATTAACGTTTCAATATCACACTGTAAGTTAGTATGTATATCTAAAGTAGATTCTGATGAGTTCAGATGTATAATGTAAGCCTTAGCACAGGGACTAAAGAAAGAACTCAAAAATATATAGTGAAAAACTCATTAAAGGAATGCAAGTGTTACATTAGAACACATCCACTTAACGGGAAAGAAAGCAGTAAGAGAAGACTGAAGGAAGAGAAAGCAGGAGAAAAATGTTACCAGGTGGGTAACACATAGAAATTAAAGACCTGGAAACAGTAACTGAAAGGGTATACACGTAAGATATTTTTCTGTTTTAAAACCCTAAAAATATAATTTCTGTAACAATGTATCGTGACATTTATGACATGCATAAGCAGAGTGCACAATAACAATCATATAAAGACCACGAGGAGAGAAATGGAAGTGCCATTTTAAGGTTCTTGTCCATGAAACAACATAATATCACTTAATGGTAGCTATGCTCAAAGGGTTTACGCCAGCAGCCTAGAAACTCACCTGAGCTGTTTTGCTAATGGATCTGTATCGCATGAGCCCTAGGGAAGGCATGAAATGTTCCCATTTATAATGTTGCCTTGAAACTGCGGGTCTGAGGAATTGGCAGGCAATTTTCACCAACGTATTAGAATTTTTTATTGAGACTCCTGGAGGACTGTGTTCTCACGTAGCAAGAATATGCCTGTGTGACCAGGTGAGGCACCTTTTGGGTCCCCTTGATTCCGAGATGTTTCGTATACAGTGGTTCCTGATCCAAGATATAAATTGCATTTGGCCATGGCCTTTAGGGAAGCCGCTAGGTGACGAGACTCCCCCTGATGTTTCCAGGCCCATTGCTGTGAGGTAGACTTTGGATGTGATGCAAGTCTTCCATGCTGTTGTATCTGTATCCTTTTCCTGTGGGGTTGTAAGCATTGGCATTTGGTCCTGTGAGTCTTCTTTAGCAATGAACTCTGTTTAACTTCCATTGCAGTGTGAAGAGGTGTGCTCTACCCTAAAGCAACACAAAAGTTTCAAAGCAAAGGGTTATAGCTAATGAGCCAACACTATTCATAGAATGCAATCATGAAAAGTACTCAATTAATTCAAAACTAGGTAGAAAAAAGAGAAAAAGTGGGACCCAGAACAGATGAGACAAATAGAAAAAAATAGCAAGATGATAGACTCAAATCTAACCATGTTAATAATCACAGTAAAGGTAATTTGTATGAACACCCCAGTTTAAAAGAGAGGGGTTGCCAACTGGATTTTTTAAAAGAAAGCAATATACAGTTATATGCTGCCTACAGGAAATACACCCCTTAAACGTAAAGACAGAAAGAGGCTAAAAGCAAAAGGATGAAAAAAATGTACATACTGATGCTAATTGAAAGAAAGTTGGAGTGACTATATTTGTATTGAAGTACATTTCTTTTCTCAGCAGAGAATATTGCAAAGGATGGAAAAGTCATTTCATGTTACAGAGTCAATTAAGAGAACAACGATTCTAAATGTTTATGCCTGTGATAGCAGAGCTTCAAAATACATGAAGCAAGAAGGATAGAACTGCAAAGTCAGAGAAAGGAATAAAGAAAAGGTTGGAGAGAGAGAGAGAGAGGGAGAGAGAGAGAGAGAACCTTTCTGCCTTTGGAAGGATTAGCCTATTAGGTATCCTTGACCTGCCCTGGGGCATTAAATTTCTTATTCTGAATGTATGAAACTTGACACACTGTTAGTAGGAATTTAGAGAAAGTTCTCTTTTGTTTGCTCAAGGGTTATAACTAAGCCTTGTAGGCAGGAAGTTACTGGGGGTGTTCTACTCTGCTCCCAGTTTCCCCCACGCTTGTCTCCAGGGAACGCTAAGGCTTCCTTGGTTCTAATGGTGGGCTGGGAATATGGGGTTCTTTTCAACTCTGGGGCTGCTGTAAAGCCACCTCCACACACAGACCTTCCCTTCTCAGGGTTTGCTGGTGGGATTCGATAAATGTGTTCTCCTGTAAACCCCAGTGAAGCCTGGAAAAGGCGATGTTTCCAAGTTTCTGACACAAGATGCTACAGGAATAACTACCAAAGACCTTATCCACAAAAAGTACTCGAAAAACATTCAAGGTTGTTACTAATAAACCAGAGGATAATCAAACAAAATGTTAGAATCTACAGCAAATATTGTTCCCTTAAAAAATTACACAAGAGACACATATTCTTATAGAATAACTATGAAAATCAGATATAAAAAAAAAAATCACCCAAATCCTACCACCCAGAGATAACCATGTCAGCAACTTGGGTTCATTTGCAAGTGCAGACATATGTATTTTATGAAAATGGTGTTGTATTCTACACCTTGTTTTGCACTCCCCGTTCTGCAGTTTATCAGCTATTGTGAACATTGGTACATGTCTACACAGCATCCTGAGTAGCTACATGGCATTGCGCCATTCTTCAACTGTTGGAGGTTTAAACAGCAACTGTATCAGATATCTATGGACAGAATAATGCTACACAGGGAGCAAACAAAATCTCAGCGGCGTACAAGCATAAACATTTGTCTGGTTTACAAGTTCGTAGGGGTTCAGCTCATCTGGGCTCACTGATGCCTTTGCCATCAGCTGCGGGTTGCTAAGCTCTCCTCATTTGCACTTGCTCCTTTGTTGGGACTGGCTGGCTACTGGCTCCTTTAGGATGGCCACAGCTGGGGCATCCAGGGTGATTCTGCTCTGTTCCAGGTGAGTAATTCCCCAGGAAGCCCTGGCACGCTCTCATGGAGCAAGGGCTATACAGAAACATAAAAGGCGTTTTTGCAAGCTCCGCTTGTGTCATACTCATGCACATCCTGTTGCCAGAGCAAGACATCTGGCCAAGGGCACAGAGTAGAATGGCCCTGCACAATTGTGGCCAATCGACATGAATACAGAGAGGGGTGGAGAACTGGGGACTTTTTTTTTTTTTACAGTAAATTCTTGCACAAATATCTTTGACTCTTATCTGATTATTCTGTGGAGCAAATTCCTCGAAGTAGAACTGCTAGGTCAAAGGTAAACCCTTTTCTGAAGGCTCTGAACTTAGACTGCCAAAATGCTCTCTGGAAAGGCACACCGTTAAATGCCCATTTGGAGAAAAGGAGAGCAGATGTCCCTGTGACCATGTTGTGTAGTTGTGTAGAAAAACAGAGTATGCAAACTCTGGACACTCTAGCAGTTTCTGCTTGAGTTGCGTCATGTACCCCAAAGGTTCATAGACATAGAGCAGGGGGAAAAAAGGTTATCCTGGAAGTTCCAGGAGAGGTACCCCAGTGTGGGCTTTTGGAAATGCATGGCCTAGTCTAAGAAGTATTAGAAAGACTCTAGGACAATGTTCAGGGAGGGAGAGAGTAACCGTATATGCTGGTTTTCATGGAAACATCTTGGTTTACCCTGTTATCCTGGCTTAATTATGGAGTGTGTCCCCTTTTACTTTGAAAAGCTTCCAATGGTGGACTATAGCTTATATGACTCCCAGGTAAAAGTTGCCTTCATATCTCTCCTCTATTAGATCGAGATATCACCACGAGGGCAAGGACCATGCCTGATTTTGCTCACCGCTGTAGCCTCAGTACCTAGCACCGTATCTGGCATATGATAAGCTTTCCAAGCAAACCCCCACAATTATGAGTTGCATGAAAGAAGGGGTTTGAGATCAAAGGGAATGACCTTAGCTAATGGAATAATCACACAGAGCTATGTAGAACTGCAGTGTGGTGGGTGCTGCAAGGGAGAAGTCCATGGGACTGAGAGTATTTATCTAGTATGGAGATTTGATCTTACCACAGAAGGCAGGGGAGAATCCAAGGGGAAGAAATGCTTCAGCTGAGATGGGAAGGAAATGCTGGACTGATCTAGAGGAAGGCATACTCAGGGGCAGTAAAAGCATGTGCAGAGACTCTGATAGAAGGAATCAGGTAGAGATGAGGATGAGAAGGAAGACTGTGGATGGGGAGCAGATAGAAAGATTGGTAGTTAGAAGAAAGCGTGAGATGAGGGAGAGTTTTTCTAGAAGTGATCTCTACCACTTTAGCATGTTTAAAAATATACTAGTTATGATCTTGTTTGAATCCTGACTTGAACAACTCAACTATAAAAAGACATCCTTGAGACAACTGAGAAATAGATTATGGGTTGAGTATTAGGTGATATTAAGGAATTACTGTTAATTATTTAGTCTTAATAATGAAATGGAAGTTATGCCCTTACCACCTAGAGATGCATATTGCAATCACCTGATATGTGGGATTTGCTTTAAAATACACAGGTTGAGTGATAATAATTGTTGAGGCTAGGTGATGGGTAAGTGGGGGTCATTATACTAGTTTCTCTATTTTTTAATATATTTGAAAATTTTTACTTAAAACATTTAAAAAGTTGTATTGGAACATATTCTTCATTCTATTAAGGATTGATAGGCAACAATCAGGTTAACATTCAGTTGTGCTAGTCAAGTATAGAGTATGTTCTCACTGATGCAAGGATATTAGAGGCAACTCCCACATTAATTTGTTACCCTAGTGTTAACTGCACAGTGGAAATAGAAAGAGCCAAAGGGAAGGAATCAGTTGAGAAGACGTGACTAGACACACAGAGGAAAGGAGGCAGATTGACAGCGGACGGTTCTGGGAAGGAGGCTGAGGTGAGATTCAGGGTGAAGGGCGGGGTCAGTGGAGGTTGTGTGTGTGTGTGTATGTGTGTGTGTGTGTGTGTGTGTGTTGGTACCTAGAGGAGGAGGGGGTTCTCATTTGGCAACCTCTAATTCCTCAAAGAATTAGGAGTGAGGTCAAATGCTATAAATTTTCTGGCTTGGTGATCAGGAAGTTATAGTTCAAAGAGAGTGGAAGAGATTTGACAGTTGAGGTGGATGAAGGATGAATTTAATGCGGGAACACAGTAGAATCACCAGGACGTTTAAAATAAGATGATGGACCCGAGACCCTAAGATGGATCAGGAGAACAATGGAAGGAAACGCCAATGGACTGGGAGGAAAGAGAAGCCTTGCTCGTCTGCCTGTGCTGGTGGTGTTGAGGAATGAGCCTGCAGAGACTGGACTCAGTGAGTGCAGGATAGGGACCACACATCTGCGTGTGTAAAAAAGTCCAGGTGATTCTAATGCAGGTCCAGGTGGTTCTTGGACCACAGTGTGAGAAACGCTGCCCTAGAGGCTGGAAGAGTGAGGCTGGCTTCAGGCAGGAGACCTGCACGTTCCATGGCTGCAGCCTGGGAGGCAGACTGCCGGACTTGGGTCTGGTAGTTGTATCAGGGGCCCCTGCAGCTTTCTTGCCCTAAGGGATTGCAGTTTGAGGGTCCAATCAGTCCTGTGGCATGCCCTTCCCAGGGTCCTGGGTAGATCCCCAACACAAAGGTGCATGGCCTTCACTGGAGCCCTGTCTGTGCCCCAGGGGCTTCTTCTTTGAGGATTGTCACTCCTGGGGAGGTGGGGGCGTTTGTTGTTTTTTTTTGTAACTTTTGATTCTAGAAATAAAAATGGACTTTTAAAATCAACCGACCAACCAATCAACATGGTGGAGGTTGACACATTGGGCTGATTGTTTTCCTTTTCATTTAGACTTATTTCCCACTGAGTGTGAGGTAGCGCTTTCAAGTAAATCTTCGGTAATTCCCAGGCATAAAGCAATCGCCTTCATTTCCCAGCGGGACATACTAAAGCGGGCTCATTTGTAGAGAGGGTGGGAATAACAGGTTTTATAGCTTAAGGCCTGGAAGAAAACTGCATTTTTTTTCCTGAACATCATAATCCACTCATGCTTTAAAAACATGTTTCAACCTCAAAGGACTCTGAGAGGCTGGAATGTGCTAGAAAGATGTATGAAGACACATCGTATTAGCCAATTTATCTCTAATCAAGATAAACCTACCTCTTGTTTCTCCTCTCGCAACTTCCTCAACCACAGACCCGAAGTGTTGCCTGGATGTTAAAGCCTGCTTTGAATTAATAGCAGTAGCAGGAGTACGGGGAGAGCTGCTTGCTGGCTTTCTGGTCTGCACTGTGATTCTCTGATTGGAACTTGCAGTAGCAGAACCAAGAAGATGCAGGTGCTCTGGGAGGGGAAAATGACCTGAACAGAGGCCTGGAGGCCAGCAGTTCAGGGGGCTGCTGTCTGGGAAGCTAGAGGGAAGCTCTGCAGAAATAGGCTGGTTTGGGATGGGGAGCTGGATTAGGGAGGCTGAGCAGAGGGGCTTGGAGTGGTGCCTGGGGAAATCCTGAGCCATTTAAATGAGCCATTTAAATCTGACAGACAAATTGGTGTTTTAAGATTTACCAGGCAGTGATGTGCAGGACGAGAAAGGGTGGGTAGAGATAGTGTGTGAGGGGGAGAATGAAGCTAGGAGAATCAAGATTCTCCTTTGGGCCAACAAACACCTACTGAGCATCTACTGTGCACCTTGCCTTATGCCAGGCCCCACTTCAAGGGTGCTCCCCCTCAATGAATGGGATCAGAAGCCTAGTGCCTTTCTTGCCACCTTCAGCCCCAATCTATCAAGTCATCCGGTCAATTCCATGCCTCTTACACCTGCCTGTCCTCCCTCAGCTCCACTTCCTCTATGCTACATCAGTCGCTGCCACCTGTCCCTGGATTTTGGGTCCCCCTGTCTCCAGACTCCCCTCTCACTCTTTCTCCACTGGCAGCAGTTGGAGAGTGGGGATGGCCTTCTTAAAACACGTCGAATCAAGCCACCTCCCCCAATAGAACCTGTCAGTGGACTCCCAGTGGCTTTCAAGGTTACGTCCAAAGGCTGCAGCAGAACCAGGAGGACCCTGGTTATCTAATCCTTCTTAGCTCTGCCTCCTTTCTGGCCTCTTGCCTCCTAAACTTTGAATCTCGGAATTTGAAAATACTTTTAGTACCTCTAAGAGCTCAGGTTCCTCTTTTCTTCCTTGTAGTGATAATGACCTCTCTTCCACCCTCTCTGATGTATTCTTCGGAATATGGCTAGAGATCCCTTCCCTCCAGAAGCTCTTTCTAGTCCTCAGGTGCCTCCTGGGTACTTTCAAAGACCTGTCTCCATGGCTACGCAGGGGCTCATTGTAGTGTACAGTCACTGGTCTTTCCGCAGGCAAGTTTAAAGAGTGCAGGGCTGCGTCTTCCTCCTCACCCAGCAGCCTCACCACACCTAAATGTGCTCAGTAAATATTCATCAAACGGGAATGGATGAATTTATAAGACTTGGATGATGAGGGTGTGAGGGGGAGAGTGTTGGTCCCATTTCACAGATTTTTAAAAATGATTCTCAGAGTGATTTCATAATTGGTCTAAGGCTTCTCAGCATCGCAGTGCAGAATCTACTTCAGGGTTGCTGATTTCCTGTCCAGGGCTTTTCCCTCTTCCTTGCCATCACGGAATAGAGCTCATCAAAGATGAGTCCTGTGTAGTCCCTTCAGTTCTGGCTGGTCTCTCAGAGAGCCTTCCACTGGGGCCCCTGTGGGAATGAGCGTGACATCAGGTGAAGGGTCTTTGCCCTATCAGTAAGGGCTATCAGAAATGGGGGTACTGTTAGGTTTGGAAGTTGCAAAGGGCCAGAAGTCCAGTTTGAACCATTTTCTGACATAATCTGACCATGTATTTCCCTGAAGCTATTATTCAAAACACAGACCCTCCCTGTTTCTGAAAGCTGAAGGGTCTGGTTACATCCATCACTGCTGGGGTGTTGTTTTTTCTTCATTCCCATAAATGTTCTTTGCCTACTTTTTTTTTTTTTTTTGATTGACTGGAATAAACACACTGCAGAATGATAGATATTGTTCATTTAACTCCAGCATTTGCTTCCCCCCTAGACTAGTGCTCTGTTCATGATTGAACAGGCTTCCCCCCCATTTAGCGCCCATATAAAGCATTGCCCAAGATTGGTCTGCGGCTCGGATAGCGTTTCTGCGGCAATCCGTTCAAGCCGCCGCGGGCACGCCGAGTGGCGTGGAAGCTCTTAATGAAACGTCGGCAGATATCAGGGTTTTATGGACTGGAAAACAGTACAAATCAAAGCGCTTTGCTTACTGTTTATCTGTTTAGAACATTTTTATTTTCTAAAGCCAGCAATGTTCATCTTTTTCATCCAGCATTTCGGTTGGGTTCTTTACATATTGATTTTCCCGTTCACTGGCTCGCGGGGATGAAGTCGGAGCTCTCAGGTGTGCTGTCTGTGAGGGCGGGGGCCAGGGGCGCCTGGATGGGGGCCTCCTCTCTGAGACCCCTCAGCTCCGGGTTGGGCCAGGAGAGGGCAGGGCTCCTGCAGGAAAAAGACCCCTACACCACTTCTGTGGTCTCCCGTTGAGCCAGCAGGGCGGGCCTTTTGACAGGAGTTTCTTCCCAGCATTCACCTACAACTCTCACAGCAAAAGCAGTGTTCTCTTCTTCTGTTCTCTAAAGAGATGTGATGGACAGGGCCCCAGCACGGAACAAAATCGTCACAGATGGTTTGCCCAGGGGTCGGCAAATTTTTTTCCATGAAGGGCCAGATAGGAAATATTTTTGGCTTTGCTGGTCACATACCGTCTGTCACAACTGGCCATCGATGATGCCTAAATCACTGGCATAGCTGTGTTCTGGTAAAACTGTGTTTACCAACATGGGCTCGGAGAAGGGTATTTGGCTTGTGGGCCAAAGTTTTGCTGATCCCTGGCTTCAGTGAAGACTTTAAGGGACAATGCACAGTGGTATGGACAGGGAGTGAAAAGGGGGCATGGAGGTGTCCAAGGACAACAGCAGCAGGAAGCTGTTGCTCCCCCAAGGGCTGAGGGGACAGATGGGGACATGGTGTGACCGGTACCCCGTTAGAATGGGGCCTTCGGAGACCCTGGAACAGGCAAGGAGAAGGAAAGAAATCCCCCCTCCTCTTCCTCCTCTCTCCTGCAGATCTGCCTGTGCCTCCCACTGTCTGATCCTGTTAGGGGTCTGAGGGTGCAGTCCACAGGAAGCAGCAGGGGGAACAGCTGGGAGAACAGACCCAGGGGATGCAGGTGGAGGCAAAGGGAGAAGCAGCAGCATGGGTGATGTCTCTTTGGGGACTAACTTCTTAGAACCCACTCCTTTTGGGAGTGAAAGAAAGCTTGACTGGCCACATCCCTTGACCTGACTTGATTCTAGAGCACTAACCCTCCCCCACAACCCTGCTCCAGGTTCGGCTGTGCCCCTGGTCACAGGGATAAGTTCAGGGATAGGTTCATGAGATCCAGGCACTGGGCTTTTGTTTGAGCTTTTGGGAAAGATGAACTTTTTTTTTTACTTGTGGATCCAAACCTAGAGCTATGGCAGCTGACGGCCATTTGGTGAGGCCCTCACAAGGGGACAGCCTGTGCTCAGTAATCACAGGGCAAAGCAAAGGGCCTGGGTGGGGGGGAACAAGCCAGGCCCTCAGGCTGTCACTGAGCTCCTGGATCCAGCTATACCTGACACGAATGCTCCTTTCTCAGTTAGGTGAGCTGATACACTCCCCTTTAACTGAGACTAGCTTTCTGTTTCTGGCAAGGGAAAGGACACTGGCTAAGAGAGAGAGTCCAGATTTATCTCTGGATCCAAGACCTGCCGCCTCACAGCTGTGTGGACTTCACACATGACACATGTGATCACCAAGGCCTGCCAGAGCCTGTAATGCTCCTGTGTACATGTCCATGTCCATGTGTGCCTGCAGCTGCATTTGGGCATGGCATTTATTGCTAGCATATACATTTCTCAGGCACAAAAGTCTTTCTGTTTTGAATATCTGCATACCATAGACCTCCTATGTCACAAAGACAGCAACTTCCTAGATAATTATATAGGTATGGTGATAACCATGGCAACCTGGCAGTTCTGAGATGTAATGTCATGCAGATTGCTGCTGCTCAGGGCCCCTGGTGTTAATATCGTACCTGCCCAGGTCTGTGTTGTTTTGTGGTGACTTTCCCCTTTGCTTGAACGGAGGGTTTCCTACCACACAACATCTTCCAGCAGTCCCTGGTTCCTAAAGTTTTGAGTGTCACAGTCCAGAAAAGTGTCCAAAATAGAGAGCTGACAAAGTTGTCAACCTGATCTGGTTAATTAAGAACATCCTCCAAAAGAGAGAAAACAAACACTACCATCTATTGTTACCATCATTTCATAAAAGAAAAGACATTTTCACATATCTGAAAGGAGAGAATAAAAGAGAAGACCTTGCACAGAGAACACTTATCTTTAAGAAAAATGCACAACTATGGGGACACTGCATCTGGGGGACACTGTGCTTGGCCAGGACACCTGGATGAGGGGCATGCAGGGCCTAAATCCAGTCCTCACTCTGCTTGCCAAGCTGTGTGCCCTGCATAGGTTGTGTCCACTCGGATAAAGGGGCACTTTTTTCTTCACACAAAGGGGCTTCCAGCTTGCCAAGCTGTGTGCGGACAGGGCTGCATCTGCCCAGAAAGGGCAACTTTTTCTAATCTGTGCAAAACACTTTTGCAGCTGGCAGTGGTCCTGGACTACATGGTTGTACTTTAAAATATGCCACGGGGGCTCTGCTTTGACCAGTGCCTAGAACGTTGTAGGTGCTCAGTAAATATGTGTTCAGTGAATGTTGAAGGGCTGATGGGAACTCCATTAGGGAACGTTCTTGGCCTGACTCAGCGTTGTTGGAGGAAGATGAAGCAAGCTAGGATGAGGGGAAAGCAAACAGGGAGGAAGGCGGAGAACATGTTCAGGAGGAAAGGGTTCAGGAGTGGAATGGAATGTACAAATATCGAATCCTTATGCTGTTTACCTAAAGCTAATGTAATGTCACATGTCAAGGATGCCTCAGAAAGAGAGAGTGAAGAGTTGAAAGTGAAGACAGTTACTTCGTGGAATAGCCTGTTTCTGCCTGGCCCCTCACCTGAGCAGGAGTTCAGGAGGATAGCCCCACCGTCCACTCTCTTTCAAGGTCTGCCTGTCTGTAGAGAGCTTGTGCTGGGCTCTGCTCTTTGCTGAAGGGTAAACATGGCAGTCAAGGCTCTGCCCAGTGGGATGAGGCCTGTGGCTTTCCCGGTGATGCCTGTTCCAGGAGGACATGTCTGTCTAGCCCTGGGGTTTAGTGTTGGGGTCCTGTGGTAAGGGAGCTCACACATGGCCAATGAAATGTGAGCAGAAGTGATGTGGTCCCTTCTGCGTGGAAGCTCTGAGAGTCAATTAAGGGCTTGCTGTATTTGTGTTTTCCTCTTTGCCATGGCAATTGGCAATGTCCCAATTTAAGTTTGTTCCAACTGCTGGGTCCCTGACTAAAGATGACGTGGAGCCGGCCCTCAGCCAGCTCACAATGCACATGTAATGTGGACAAGAAAGAAGCCTTTCTTTTTATCAGCCACCAAGATTCGCGAGTTGTTTGTTACTGCAGCATTAGCTTCCTGTCCTGACTAATACAAGGTGTATTGTTCCTGCATGTCTAAGCCACTCTCTCCAACACTCTGTCAATAATAGGTTGACAATGACATCTCTATCTGTCTTACTCCTTTCTTCCTTTCTCAAATCCTCATGGGATAAAGGCTATTATTTGAATTCTGTTATAGCCTGATAAGAGTCCAGTCTACAGAACACCAGGTACTAATTAATCTTGCATCTCAGTCTACAAAAAGGAAGGTTGGAGCATCGATAGAAAATGTATTGGCAAGTTCTGATGTGAAGTGAGCGGAAGGTTATTTAGATAAACGGATTAATCTGATTGAAATGGTTCCCAAAAGTAAATGTCAATGAACCAGATGTGGTAATTTCTTGCTCATGAAGTACTGTTAATATGCATGTGATTTGAAGTTTATGTTAAAACACACACAAGACTGCCTCTTGGGCTGTGGATGGTGTAAACAGGGGCTGGGGCCACCATGAAAGGAAACTGTTTGTGTCAAATGTGGTCAGCTCAGGCAGGATGACGGGCCAGACTCAAGGTTCCTGGACTGTAGTTGTGAATCATAAACAGTAAACCCATGCCAGAAATATATCTTTTGTATCGAGATTACCATCAGCTATCTGTAAACATCTGCTAAACAAATTCCAAGTGGCCTCTCTGTGCCTGAGGTTCTGCTTCAGTTCTTCAGAATAACAAATGTTGCCTTCAGAGGGAACAGTTGTCATCTCAGAACATGTGTGTGTCAGTGTGTGGGGGGGAAGGGGGGCATGGATCTGAGGGCAGAGATAGTTACCCTGTCACAGGAACATTTCCCAAACTGAGTTTCTGTTAAAATGTGCTTTAAAAATGGGGGGAGGGAGGGTTCTGTGATTTAAAAACAAGTAATCAAGGTAATACTGAGTTAAAGAAGTTTCTTTACTGTAGCTCTTGTTGGAGGTTCTAATATGTTAATGTTCATTGAGACTCTCCAGACGAGGCTGTAGTATGCAGCCGTCACCACTTGCCAAACTTTTTTGACCACAGAACTCACACAGACAGACAGTCGGACAGACAGACAGACAGGGGGAATGGAGGGATGCAGGGTTGAAGGGATGGATATGGGTGTAGATATATAAATATATTCAGCATTTCACTGGATTGTTTGTAAATAATAAAAGTATTAAATGAACTCATACATACACCTTTGACTGGATAAATAGACCTCCTTTGATGTGAGCATTTACAGTGCAAATTAAATCAGCTAATTAGATTAGGATGCTTTGGGGCACAGGAAACAGACTTAAATGATAAGAATATCATATCACATAAGAAATTTGGATACGAGGGATTCCAGGATTGGTTCATTCAGCAGCTCTACAGTATGTTCATGATTCAGATTGTCCTCTTTCTGCTCTGCCTTCCTCAGCACAAAGGCAGTGTCTTCCCCGACTGCAAGATGTCACTCTTGTTTCTTGGACCAGGTAAGTGCAATCCTCCACAAAGTTGGAGAAAGCCATTTCCTCCTGGTATTTCCTTTTGAAGAAAGGAAACTCTCCCACTAGTTCTTGGCAAACTCTTTATGTCCACATAGAAAGGTTCAGGTTGCACACCTGTGCCCTGGATGTAATGGAAGAGGGGAAGGGGATAATTTGGCATTTTAAGTCTTCATAGTGAGAGGTGGGTCCTACCAGCAAGGATGAAACTGGAAAAGTCAGTGTTCATGCTGCCTGTCACTACCAGAACCAATAAATAGAGACAAGGATTAAATCTTTAAGGGCACTTTATTCAGATGTCCAGTGATCTGAGAAGATGGTGGGTTATGTAACCTAAAAACCCTCTTAACATCTACTTCAAGCCATTTTTTTTTATAAGGAGGAAAAAAAGATAGCTAAGAGGCTTAGAAAAAGGTTAATAAGATAAGAGTTGCAGTCCAGCTGTGATTTTCCTAGTGCTTCTTTATCTACTGATCAACAATTCTTTATCTGCGTCACAGATGTTCCCTCCCTGGAACACAATGGCTCAGATACCATCTCAATCACTTGCAGACCCCCTGGGACATAAAGGTCGAATTGCTTGTCACCCTCCTGGAGACACATAGGTCATGTATTCCAGTTCCTGGAAGAACAGCACTCCACAGGCATTAATCACTTAAGCCTTTCAACTAAAAGTATAGCTAAAGGAATTGGCTCCAGTGATTATGCTGGCTGAGACGTCTATGATCTATAATTGGCAAGCTGGAGACCCAGGAATTCTACTAACGCAGTTCCAGTCTGAGTTCAAAGGCAGGAGAAGATTGATGAGCAGCTTGAAGACAGTCAGGTAGAGAGAGAATTCTCTCCTACTCTACATTTTTGTTCTATTTAGGCCTTCAACTAATTGAATGAGATCCACTCACATTGAGGGAGGGTAATCTGCTTTACTTGGTCTACTGATTCTAATGTTATTCTCATCCAGAAACATCCTCACAAGCACACCCAGGATAATGTTTAACCAAATATCTAAGCATTCCATGGTCTGGTCAAGTTGACACATAAAATTGACCATCATACTTAGGTAAGCTACATCTTTAAGGCTTAGTTACTTCATTTGTAAAAGGAAGTATCTATTGGGTTGCTGTGAGAATTGCATAAAATAACATATTTAAAGTACTTAACACAGGATTCAGCACATAATTTGCTCTCAACACAGATATTTACTATTACAATATTGGACTCATTATAATAGTAATCACCCTGATTTCATTGACTCCTCTGTTATGCTTCCAGGAGGTCAGTCCCCTACAAACTACTGCACAGTCATGATATTTCTCTCCTTTCTTGGACCCTTGCAGATGTCAGTTGCCTGCAAAGTCACTTGAGGAAGAAGGATGATGCCCATGCAACAGGTACATCTTTGCTGGTCTCAAGGTGGCAGCCTTGAGGATTCCAGAGCTGAATTCTGAGCAGAAGTCAGCCAAAAGCCCTCCAAGTTAGTAAGATCTTCCATAACTCTACCCCTTCAGTTTCTTCTGCAGCCCTTCTCTTCATAGCTCATGCGTTTATTGAGCATCTACTGTGTTCCAACAGTGTGCTAGAGAAGGACTCTGAGATGGTTGGCAATTGGGCTGAACCAAAGATGTCTGCTGAGTTGGCATTGGAAGGTAGGAGAATAAGGGGCAGTCTGCCTCTTCCCCAGACCCAGGTTGCCAAGAGGCTGCAGTGCTCAAGTCCTGAAGTATAGGCAGCTAAAGGGATGAGGGTGGCCAGGGGAGGCAGGGATGATGGCCTTTGAGAGTAAGGACCACTGCCTGTTTGTGCACCTACTCTCTACATGGAATCTCCTGCAGCTGGCCTCTGGCCCATGTGACATCTGGGAGCAGACAGAGGTGGACAAAAACAATGAAAGCTTCTGCCTGGCTTCCCTTTCGTCTGTTCTCTTCTTAGATTTTTATCCATTCTTGGTCCTGAAAACACCAGAGGATGAGGAACTGAATTTTCTTCCTCCTTCTACCCCCAAAAGTGTATATTTTAAAGGAAAATCAAGGGTCTAGAGGTATGCCAGTGAGGTCACAGCTTAAGTGGTTGTGCTCTGATTCAGTGAGCATGGTAAAGATCACCTACCGCTAGAACAACCCTCAAGGATTCAAAGGCCCTTTGGTATAGTTTTGAGGGCCCCAAGCGATACGGCTTAATGCCCAGCACAACAGTTCTCCTGTGAACAAGGGAGCAGATTGCTGTTTCATTGTTAGAGCACAGAGGAGGTACTCGGCTTGTGTCTAGGGATCACAGTGAAAGACAGATAGTTGTTTCTTGTTCTCCGTTTTATGTTAGTGAAGTGTGAACTAGTTGCACATATTTAAATTAGTGTGTGAATGATGTGAACCCGTTTGTAAAAGCCATTGCTGATAAATGATATGCCAGCCAGTCGTGTGCCATGGAACATTTTAAAAACCACTTAAAACTATTACTGCTTCCCCTGCCCCAACATCTCACTTTGGAAAATTTCAAACCTAGAGAAGAGTTAAAGTAATTATATAATAAATAATGAATATTCATATATCTTTAACTTAGATTTATCAATTGGCAATATTTTGCCACATCAATGTGATCTCTGTTTCATTCTAACACACACACAGAAGAATACCCTGTGAGTTGTGAGCTCTTGGAATGAAGATTATGTCAGGCTTTTTGTATCCCCCTCAAAACAGAGGATGCCCAATCAGTACTCAGTGGGACCCAGCGTTAGTGTGGAGCTCAAGCTTTGAGTGGAAAGTGGTGACCAAGTACCTGGGGCAAGGCTCACCGAGGTGAAGGAGAGGAGGGGAAGGAATGAGGACATGGAGGGAGGAGACTTTGATGCCCGCCTCCATGGTGTATGGACTCCAGAGAGGGGCTACAAAGAGAAGCTGGGAGAACGGTTTGTCCACATGTTCTCCTGCAGACCCTGGAAGAGGAATGCAATTGCCCTTTAGAGCTGAGAATAGTGGGAGAAAGTGAGAGAAGAGAGCGCTCCACCACTAAAGTGGCCCAGCTATAGTTGGCGAATTTAACCTCAAAACCAGCAGAACTCCTTCCCACCATCTGCAAGGAAGAGCAACAGCAGGTGGGGGTGAGGTGGGGAGGCAACACCTTCCCTGGGCTTTGGAGGCCATATGGGGTCTGGAAGTTATTCTGGGGACAGCATTTTGAAGTCTTTGTCCAGGATTTCCACCAAAAGGCCGAAAGGACTTGGAGGAGGGAACCAGAGGACCTGCTGTGATGCAGAGGCAAGCGAGAGAAATGCATGCCGCTCGATGACAATGATGCCCACATCTGGAGAGCATCCTGCCATTTACAAAGCACTATCTCAATCCTACATCTTCTTAGCAGAGGTTATTCCTATTTCACACATAAGAAAGTAAAGACTCAGAGAGGTTAAGGGACTGATCCAAGGTCTATTTTGGTGGTGCCAGGACTGCCCAGGTCATCATTTCAGGCTTCCTGACTCTCAGTGAGGTACTCTTAATCAGGGTGGCATGCAAGGGAGGCACCTGGGGTGCAAAACATAAGGAGGCGAGGTCCTGAAGGGTGAAAGGTGGGGGCACAGAATTTAAGCACTGGGCACTCGCTCCCGGAGCCATGCAAGTGCACCATCGGCCTCCTGAAACGTTATCCCTAGACACGTTGTTTGCCTCACCCACATCGCATCTGCTTTGGTTACCTGTCCCTGTGTAGAGATGGAGGGCTTTGCCACGAAGCACGCTGCTGGCCTTGCACCCCGATATCCCTGGCCCCGCTTGCCCATTGAGCAAGCCTGGGGCTTCACCTCAGGCTACATCCGTACTGCAAAGTTTCCTAGAATTTCAATCTGTTCTTGCAGTTAGGAGAGGGGGCGAGAAGGAGAATGTTGCCACCAGATATGCCAGGCATCACAAACAAACAACAAAAAAGATTCATGTGTTCAGTGGAGCTGAATTTTAATTGATACTTTCTCAAACTGTGGTTCTGAACCAACATCCCGCAGCCCCCAAAGATGATGAAGGGGGTGAGGTTTTAACGCCACAATTAGCAGGCAACCCCACAACAAATACAGTAAACATTAATCATATTAAATATTGAACGCAGACTTTGGTACGCTTGAAGAGCAATGGGTTCTTTAAATTTTATTTTACAGAAGACAAAGCAATGATCGTGGGGGAATTACTCCAATGTCAGCGCTGAAGGGAAATAATGTAGCATTCTGGAATTTATATAAAAATTACAGCTTTGTTGTGTTTCACACTATATATAGTAATTTAATCATTTGCAGCTGATTAATTTCAGTGAAGGAAAATGTAGCATTATGCATCCCTAATGGAGTTCCAAGGTTTAAATTCTAATCGGGAGTTGGGCACAGTCTAAGTCTAAATTAGCAATTAGCTTGGGCAACGGACATTTAGGTTGAGATGGAGTCACCTGGTGACATGCACTGAGTCAACGAGGGAACTGCAACAAAGACCATCAGAAGAACACTTGCCGCAGAACACTCTTTGCTGGGTGAATAATTATCTTTCCTTACATCAGCAGAGTGCCGTTGCACTTTGGAAAACATTTTCTTGTACATTTATTTCATTTGCTTTGGTCTTCACCCGGCTACGTTTTAGGGTGAGGAAACTGAGGCTCAGAGCAAAGAGGGGCACACTGAGGAAGAGCACACTGTGGCGGGATTAGAGCCCAAGTGTTCTGGCTCCAAAGCCAGTATTCTTTCTACCTCAAGGTACGTTCTGGGGAAGTTTGCTCCATCATGAGATCGTCCAGAGTAAAATGCAAACATAATAACGGTACTAACAACAGTGCACCTGAATGACACCCTCCACACATTTTCAGCACCGTGCTGGGCACTTGGCAGGTGTTGGCTCAGTTAACCCTGAATGCACCTATGAAGCAGGTACCGTTAGTATCTGCTTGTAGAGATGAGGTTCAGGTGAGTTAGGTTACTTGTCCAAGGATGCACTTGGGATTGAAAACCTCACTCTTTACTGTAACATTTAGCTCCTCTCAAAGGTGGTCCTTAAATCCCAGGCTAAGGTGTCTCACTCTTGGAGTCCATCTGGGATTTGGTGGGTTTGGCTGTGACAGCACCTTTTGGACCAGGAACTGCGCCGAGCCCCTGTGCCATATTATCTTCACATCCCTTCCCCCTTCTTCGGGCTGCTCTGTGCCAGGAAGGAGAAACCAGGTGGGTCTGTTGGGTCTGACCAGTGGGGACCATGGCAGGATATAGGAGGGAAAGCAGGGAATGGGGCCAGAGTGTTTATTCCTCCAGTTTCCTCACTACAGGGCTGCCATGAGTTGGCTGTGTCCTTCACCCAAGTCATGGCTCCCGTTACTTGGCTACACTGTCCCTTCTCGCTGCCCCTTTGGGCCCAGAAGTGGTCATGGTGCCCCTATTACCAGCCCTGGGGCCCTGCATTCTCCTTCCTTGCAGTTTCTCTTCAGTCTGCCTTCCCTTCGACCAGTGAATGATGCACAGGGGACCTACCTGCTCCCAATACAACCAGGCAGAGACTGCTTTCAAGGGACTGGACTGAAGTAAGGATCATTTGATATGTTAAGTACCCAGAGAAAGCTGAGACAGGAATAAAGAGCTGTAGCCATGCGACACTTCAAGCAAATGGAGCAGTACCTGACGTGTCTAGAACCTCCAGGCCTTCTGCACATGCGGACTGCTGACTCGTCGTGCTGTCCCCCTACCTCAGGGCTCTTTGGATGCAAGGGACACAAACTCAACTTAAATGGGCTTATGCAATAAAGTGGACTTCGTTAGTTCATGGACTTCATTAGTTTGTGGGCTCAAACTGTGGGGAAAGGAGGGTGGGACTGGGCTCTGAGAAGCTGGGATCCAGTAACGCGGTCGCCAGAAGGATGCTCTCTTCCCTTCTTCACTGCTTCTCCTGCTCGGTGTCCTCACTCTGATGGATGCAGCCTTATCAGCGATGTCGACTGGCAGAAGAAAAACTAAAGCCACACCATTCGGATCAAAACTAGGGATCTGGAGGGATATTCACTGAATCAGTTAGAGTCCTGGCAGGAAGCAGAATTTCTTGGATAGTTTAAATAAAGAGATTTTTCATAAAAGGACTAATTAAGAAGTGTTGACAGGGTTAAGTACGAACAGGAACTATCGAGGCACCCGGACTGGAAGAGGAGGAAGCTAATACTGTCCTGGGACCAAAGGTCCAAGGAAAAGAAATGTCACTGCTGGAGCCAAGGAGAGCTGCAGCGTGGACAGTCGCCAGAGGAGGACTCAGGTACCGAGGGATGCAACTACTGCCAGCAATGAGGGCTGAAGTGGGGGATGGGGGGAGGTGGGCACCCTGACCTCTCTCTTCTCCTGCCCTTTGATATCTTGCCAGGAAGAGGCTCCCATGGGCCACACCCAATTAGAAACCCAAATGCAAGGTAATCGGGTGGTATAGGGTGTTAGCCTCCTGGGGTACAAAACAAGACAGTTAAGGCAGAAAGTGGAACACAGGAGACAAAGGGAAAATAACCTGCAAGTTCATCTTGTCTTTGCGGGGACTGAAGGGTAGGACAAGTGAACACTCATAAGAGTGTTTTGACTTTACAAGAGAATTTGCTAAGAATTCCGGCTTCCATGAGGATCATCCATGGATGTTAAAACCATTGAGTGAACAGTTGGTTGGCCATCAGGATTTTACATGATCTCAAAGTGTCCTCCTAAAGATTGTTTGTTAATTATAAAAAGTAAGGCATCTTCACAATGGAGAGATCTGCCAGACAGCTGCTTAATCAAGCGATCAAGCTTAGTGTTGCCAATAACGGGACACATGGACTCCAGGCGCCTCCTCATGGGATGCAATGGGAAGTTCCACACAACCTCAGCTTGGCTGTATTCTGACCAAAATGTTTCAGCTGAGCCTTATCCAGAGGCAATGACCGGTCTAGTCCAGATCACAGGGCACTCTATAAGACAACTGGCCTGGACTCTCCAAAAGAGTCAATGCCCTGAGAAGCGGCCACCACAAAGTGCGGGCTACACAACAGAGAGTGCACAACAGCTCAGACACGACTCACAAACACAGCAGTGAGCAAAAACAGCCAGATTCACGAGACAGCATATAAAATATGAGTCCTTTACGTAAAGTTAGTGAACAGACAAAACCCACTTAGGTACTAGAAGTTAAGACAGTGCTTCCTCCCGGGAGTGCCCCTGAGAGAGAACCCTGGGAGCTGATGTGTGCTGTTCCTTTATCGTAGTGCATGTTGCAAGGGCATATTCACTTTGTGGACATCTATTGTATATAGGTAGGCTTCCCCAGGACTCTGCTCCAGCATTAGGGTTAGGGTTCTTTCTGATCGGGCAGTGCTCATGATGTGCTGGGTGCTGATTTGTTTGAAGATCACCCACCCAGACCATTATATCCAGCTAGTCACACAGATGTTCCCCAGATAGCCATGCCAAAGATCTGTGTTGAGAAAAGTGTTGGGGTCTGCTTCAGAGTATACTAAAAGACTTTGAAAGTTATTTCAGTGATGGAAAATTTCATCACTGGACAAAACTGCCCCTGATTAAATTTCCCATCAATCAGCAGACTCCAGTTTGGTCATTTCAAATTGTCCGTTTATCCTTATGTTTTCAGGAAACAATAATAACCAACATGTACTGAGTACTGAGTGATGCTCACTGCCAGGCACCCTGCTAAGTGTGCCATGTGCAGGAGAGCTTTGAATCCCTTCTGTAGTATTGTGACTCGCAGGGATTATTGCTAATGTTTAACAGATATAGGGACCAAGAACAAAGTGCCACACTGGAAAGTGTCAGGGCTGGGACTCAAGCCCAGGCTGATTCCAAAGCTCTTAACCTTGAAGCAAAACAGTCTACAGTCTTATATGTGTTGGTTATCTTGTTGTTGTCATATGATCTCTGCTATTCTAATGACTTTAGGAAAGCCTGTGTATGTGTGTGTGTGTGTGTATGTGTGTGTGTGTGTGAGAGAGAGAGAGAGAGGGGAAAGAGAGAGAGGGAACAAGAATGGATGAAGTTATGTACATATAGTGACTACCAGGTCGCTCTTGCCCATCATTTTATTTGATTCCTTCTGATCATCTGGGCTGTCTGACCTTGACAACAACTATATGCTAAGGGGTTTAAACCCAGAACCCAGGTGAGTGCCTCATGCAAGCCAGTCCTGTGTTAAAGCATCTGGATCATGGGCATGAAGAAGAAGAATTAGTAAGAAAACTCTGGGACCTGGCAGGAGGAGCCTGCTAGCTTCTCTCTGCCAATCTGAGCTGTGATGGTGGGCCGAAATGTCCATCATCATGAGGATTCAGGTACTCAGGTACACAGGTACATCGTCCTTGTGCTCAAGGTTTGTGGTTCATTAAATCTCTGAACTGGAGTGTTTTGTGGATAAGGAAATTACCTATTTTTTTCACATTTGAGCTCAAAAATCTCACTTTTCCTTAGGGTTTGGGCAAGCTTCAAATTTAATCTTATCCAGAAACATCCACCAAAAACACTGATCTGAACTTACGGGGTGGAAGTAAATGGAAGGAGGAAGAGAAACAGCATCTCTTTGCATTTCTAACAGTGTTGTCTCTCCTGGTGCAGGGACAGTGGAACCCTGGGGCCAGTGATCTGGATGAGGGCAGTCCTTGGGTCTGGGTGGTTTCTTCCAAGTGCCCCCTGCTCCCTAGGGAGTGTACTCTCTGCTTCACAGGCAGCCCCGGCCAGAACCTACGAAGCATCGGAGACTCTGTTAATATAGCAGTGAGGCTGCCAGAGGCTGACATCGCCATTGCACCACCTGCTGGAAGTTTAGAAAAAGAATCTGAAATTCTTGTTTTGGCTGAAACTAGTAGCTTCGCAAACCTATTTATTGCTTATTTTGAATACTTCTCATTTTGTCGCATTAAAAAAGTTACATAGGTGTATAAAAGACAAATTAGGAGGTTCACATAAGGAAAATAAAACATAAAAATTACATCCCCAGAGATTACCCTTTTACATAATTTGTTGGTTATCTTTCTAGTCTTTCTCTTGTTAGATATACGTAAATTCCTATGCACTATTAGTCTCATCCAATGCATATTGTTTTATAGTCTGATTACCAAACTTAACAATATGTCATAAATATCTTTAAGTATCATTAATTAATATCTGCAACATGACTTTTGCTTAGCAGTCTTTTAGACCTCTCCCGGAATTTGAGAACCTCTTGCTAGATATTAATTACAATGTTGTCTATGCTTTGAGTTTTTACTAAGTCTCATTTCCTCTCTTCTTTTTTCCCCTTCACTCCTTCATTTCTTCCTTCCTTCCTGTTTTTTGTCTTTGTTTTCCCTTCAGTAGGAAAGGTCTACAGCAGACGTTTGGGGCAGTTCCTTGCAGTATCCCTTGCCTTCCTCCCCCTTGCATTTAGGGAGCTCCAGAGACTTCTGCTGAGCCCTGGCTCTCTCTTCCAGGTGGGCTCTGCTGTCTCCACCATAGAAGACAGAACACTCTACATTCTGAATCGAGATGGACAAGAAAGATGGGATCCCAATCTAGCACCTCCTCCAGTGTCTAGTTTAAAAAAAAAAAAA
This sequence comes from Macrotus californicus, assembly GCA_007922815.1. Lineage (NCBI taxonomy): Eukaryota > Metazoa > Chordata > Mammalia > Chiroptera > Phyllostomidae > Macrotus > Macrotus californicus. Next base: position 23,871 of record VMDR010002419.1, read on the forward strand.
AAAAAGCTAACAATTATTGATCACTTACTCTGTGCCAGCCCGGCTCCAGGCTAAGAACCCTACATGAATTATTGCAGGGAAATATAACAAAACTTAGTACTTCTTCTTTCTTTTCTTTCACTGGACAGCTGAGAACATCAAACTTGAGAAGAGCAAATGCCCAAGATCACACTGAGTCCCAAATCTCAGTGTGCAGGGATTGCCTAGTAAAAGAAAAGGAAACAAAACAAAAATGACTCTCAGCTTCTCTTTAAAAAATTGAAACAGCTGGCAACATGGGTTATGCTCCCGGACAGTAGCAATGAGCTCCAGCTGAGCAGTGGGGCCCACATTAGACCAGCCCGGACTCTCCAGTCACACCATCTCCACCTTCCATAGATTCTCCCGACAGCAGAGGAGGGAAGTCAACTGGCAGCCACACTGTGGGGGCTGGGAGCTGGTTTCACCTAACAGAGCAAGAAGGCTTCCAGAAGACAAGCTCCGGGCATTACCTGCCAGGCTCTGTGTCTGAGAACCGGGGTGTGCCTATGGCGGACCTAAAAGAATCTCTTGACTCTTCTATGCATGGGTGTGGGGATGGATTCTGAGGGTACCAGACCAGGAAAGGAGGGACATAATAGGTGATGCGTGATCCTTTACCTCTTGTAAGTCTGAAATATTTCATAGTACAACTTGTAAAAGATATTTTAGAGGCAGAATAGAAAGGGTTGTGTTTTGGAACCCTCTGCATGTGCGATCCCCCTCAGAGATCTTTGCATTTCAACAGAGGACAGTTCATTAACATCAAGGAGAGAGTGTCTAATGGAGGAATGTGTACTTCCAGCAACCTGTAGGTGGCAGAGATATTTACAGTTCAAAGAAGGGTCTCTGGGCCCCACCTGCAGTCACATAGGCATGACTGGCCCAGACTGTTCCACCCAGAGGCACACGGGGCTGGGCCGACCCTCTGGTGGAATCGCCCTGGTGAGCCGGCTGGTGTTTCCTCGGTGGCCACCCAAGGAGCATGTCAGCAGCAGCCATTTCAGTAGTTGTCACACTCCTCACCCCAAAATGCTCGACTTCCCTCTGTGAATTTCTCATATTTTTTAAAAGCCAAGATGAACGTGCTAATCTCCTTTCTCCTCTCCCTGCCTCACATCAAGCCCTGGCGCACTGCCTTGCATTATTCATGAACCTTTACATTAATCAAATGCTTCAAAGTTTCATAAAGTTTCTATTTTGGAGCACACATTCTTTGTAGAGTTGGCACTTAGTGGACAATGGGATCGTGTTTTGGAGGTTCTCCAGCATTCTTAATTCCCATCTGCTTTATTTGCTGCAGCTGTTTGATTTCTTCCCCAGAGACCATAGCTCGGAATTCTGCAGTGCGCAGACTGTTTTCAAATAAATACAAGTACCAGGAAATACTTTTGGGATTGAATGAATGCAAAAATTGTTGAAGTAGTTACACACACTTGGTGTGGTTTGTCTTTGCCTAGTGATATCCCGTGATGCCCATATGTATGATTCCCCCCAACCCCGCCACCGCCCCTGCCCCGGAAAGGCCACTACTCACCCTCCAGTATCTATTTTCTCTTTTTTCCTTAAAAATTGGACTTCTGAATTTTAGGTGAGCCAAGTAGGATAAAGACTACATTTCACAGGTTCTCACAACACTCCCCTGCAGTGGCCACATGACCAACTTCTGGCCAATGGGGTGTAACAGAAGTCTCACCTGTGATTTTAAGAGTAGAGGCATGACCTCACTTCCTCTTCTGCCTTCCTGCCCTCTGGAATGTTCTGTCATGGCTGGAGCTTAGACTATAAGGAGGAATCAATGTGCTGAGGGTAGTGAGGCAACAAGATAGAAGTCGCTGAAATTTCTAAGCCTCAGAAAGCTTTACCAGCCCTGGACTTCCGAAAACGGAGAGGACTACCACGGTGTGTTCTAGGGAGCGTGGAGGATGAGAGGTAGGGGAGTGTCGTGACACAAACTGAGCGAATCCTTACTAATTTTCTCTTTCAAGAGACAGTCTCCTGAAAGTTTTGTAAGAAACACTGTAACAATTAAAGAGCATCTTACTGGTTTACTATCAAAGGTCGTAAGTGGGCAGGACTGACCCCAAGGTGCCAAGTCCAGGAAGCATAAAGAACTTTCTACATAATATCAGACCAACTTGCTCCCTGTCTCCTTTTGCCAATACCCACGGCCCTAACCTTAATGCCCTGGATGGCCCAGGGCTGGACCCTACTGGACTAGAAGGAAAGAGGACCTGATTCAGCTAGGAAAGAATAATGATGCACCCAACACCACTGAGTTGCAAATGGTTGAATAATATTGGACTACTGCTATCTTTCTCATTATAAAAGCACAAGAATAAATATCACCAATAATTCCACTATCAAGTTATCATTTTTATCTATTTTCTTTCAGTCTTTTTCAATGCAAATATAGATGTTTATCTTTTTTATGAATGTTAGTGTACGACATATACTTTATAGTTTGTCTTTACAACCTTTTTAATATAATACACATTTTCACATATCATTATGAATCTTTCTATGACGTGATTTTTAATCATCTTTATTCCAGACTGTCATATGGCTATACTCTAATGTACTGTCCAATCAATGCCTTAGTCAGGAAGGCATTTCCCCCACCCTTGCTCTTAACTTCTCTCTGCCTCTGTCTCTGTCTCTGTCTCCTCTCTCTCCCCCCATTATAAATAACACTGGGATGAACATCCTTGCAGATGAATATTTGCACACATCCTGAGTTTTTATTAGGGTGAATTCCTGGTGTTGGAATGCAGGAGGACTTAACCACAGTGGCTGCCTCTCCCCTTACAGACTGATTGTGATGTGAAGTAGTATTCCACTGTCTCGGATGCTTGGGCCACTCTAGAGTCATATCTGTCTAGAACAATAACTCGTTGTCTGGCTTAAGCTAAACGATAAGAGAATTTGAACATTTCCTATTCTGAAATATTCATAGGTTTTTGTTTTCATCTTCTACCACTGCAAGCAGTTAAAAACACAGCTCAGAGAAGTGGCATTTTTCTTTCAGAAAATGAATTGGTAATTTATTCAAATGAGGCTGGGTAGTTGTTTTAAATTATTACCTTACGCAAACCTCTAATGGAATGAAGTCAGTTTACATCTTTAAATAACCTTTAATATTTGTACAAGTAAATATCTTCATTTGACGATAATGGAAATTGTCAGAATTTTCATTTTCTCACAGTTCGGCTCACTCACAATGGCTGTCAGGCAACCAAATGATATGACGCAGAAACTGCTAATTGTTTCGGCCCAAGACAGTGTTTCAAAGGGAAGGGAAAGGAGGTGCAGACACTAATGAAGTTGTAGTATCAGAACATAGAATTAAGATTGTGACAAGAGACGGTGGTGGCAATGACATGTAGTTAGGGTGTTAAGGCTTGTGACGTCTCTAGCTGAATCTCAGGTGAGGAGGCTAGACTGATGGACAGCCTTATATTAAAACAGATCAGGTCTCAGCTCATCTGGCTGGAGGGAAAGCAAAAGCAAAGCAAAAGCAAACAAACAGGAAACAAAACACAGAACAAGCCAGTCTGTGATCTATAAAACCAGCGAGGGTTGTGTGAGCAGCCTGGACATACCCAAGTGATGAAGTCAATATACCTGGGTGTGTTTGTTCTCATGCAAAATGAGGCAGGCATAGCTGGTTCTGATGGATCACAATTCTGCTAAGGATTCCAGTTTTGACAGACTGTTTTATCAGGGATTTGTGACTGTTTTCGGAGGGAGGGGAGGAGAAGGGAAGTGAAGAGAAGAGAGGAGAAAAAGAAGGAGAGGAGGGTCCATCTTCATCCAAATTGGAGCCCACAACTATCAGTCTCAATGAGATGGTCACTGCAGAGTAGCCCTTCCCACTTCTGTCCCATGCATTCATTTAATACATTTTAATCATCTTCTAAGTGCCAGCTGCTGCTCTACTAAACACAGGGGTACAGTGGTGAATAAGACACTCGAGGTTCCTATTCTCACAATTTGCATGCCTCGGGGAGGCTAGAGAGAGAACTAACCAATAAGAAAATACATCAGATAGCTCTACATATGATGCAAAAAATTATAACAAAGTGATAGAATGATTGGGAGGCTATACTTATAGTATCTGCAGGGTTTTGTGCTCACTTTCTATCCCCACGAGCAGTGCCCCCCCATCCACACACTGACACACTATGCAGTCCTGAGCACTCACCAGCCTGAGCTTTTTGCTATGTTAGTTCAGAGAAAGAAAAGTAGTCGGAAAAATGTAGTAGCTGGTGAGGCAACAAGGTCTAAATTGGAAGAACAGGAAACTCAGACCAGAGGAAAAGAACAGCTACAGAAATAGGGAAGGGTGGAGGGAAGAAAGAGCCTCTCTGAGCTGTGCATTTTAGGCAGAGTCTCTTGGGGAACTTAGGGTGAGAGGAGGAAAGACTTTTGAGGGGTTTTCTATGTAGGTAGGATGTAGAAAGAGGGAGAGATACAGAAAAATAATTTCAAAACATTTTGTTATGTAGTTTTCATGTAATCCTTCTCACTCTTAGGTATATTAGGTATACACTCAAGAGAACTGAAAACACATGCTCATATAAATCTTGTACATACGTGTTCATAATGATATTATTCATCCTAGCCAAAAAGTGGAAACAACCCAAATGTCCACCTACTTACGGATAGGTAAACAAAATGTGGTATGCCCATATAGTGGAATATTATTTAGCCATATAAGCAAATAAAGTCCTGATACATGCTACAACATGGGTGAACATTGAGAACATTATGCTATGTGAAAGGAGCCAGTCACAAAATAGCACATATTATATGATTCCATTCATATGAAATGTCCAGAATAGGCAAATCTTTAGAGACAGAAAGTAGATTCTTGGTGCCTAGGGTTAGGGGAGCTGGAAAATTACTGCGGAGGGGTGCAAGGTTCATTTTTGGATGGTGAAATGTTCTAAAATTGATGGTGGTGATGGTTGCATAATTCTGTGACTATACTAAAAACCATTCAATTGTACAGACTAAGTGGGTGAATTGTAGTCTGTAAATAGCTTAATAAAGCTTTACAAAAACAGCAACAACAAAACCAGACTGACATGTGGGAAGGTGGGAAGTTGGTCCAGAATCAATCTGTGTAGTTGCCTAACTGCAGTGGGTTTGAGTGAGTATCTCTTTAAATTGTAGGGTCAATACAGAAACGACCCATATGTGCTAGGTTTGTGTAGTTTTGTTGCTTTGCTGTGGTTGTGGTTGCTGCTATCAAGCCACAGTGTGGTGGACCAAACTGAGGTACCTACCAATAAAAAAGCCAGCAGCACACCCATGTGGGAATGGTCTTCCCCTTGCCTCTTGCATATCACACATTCCATCCTGGACAATGGTTGATAATCACCAGTTATTTCACAAAATGGAGGGCAATGTAAAACCACCTCATTTCTTGTGGTGGCCGTGATAGTGGGAAAGGATTCAAATCAGTTCCTCTTTCCAGATTCAAAACAAGTCATCTAGTGTGCTTTTGGAGGCTGTCCATGTTAGAGCCTGATTTTTAGACCAAACTATGAGGCTGACACATAAAGCAACCATGGCAAGAATGAAATGAACTCTGTCACTGTTGTGCATTTGGCGTCTAAAAAAATGTAGCATTTGGCTTCCGTGTTAAAATCTTGAATGGGTATCAATAATTGTTATTCTCTGCCATCATCTTTTAGATGAAATGATATTAATAGCCAATAGATTGGCTAACAAGGTAAAATGAGAGATTTAGTTATATTAACTACCAAAAGGAAATACTTAATTTTTTCATTTTAAAACAACAGAATTTCTCCTTTAACTAGAAGATTTGTACTCTCGTTAATTATTGAGGGGGGAGCATTAATATTTAGCAATAAAATTAAACATAAAAATATAGAAATCTAAAGTTGTATATATACATATCATAGCAACCTCTTAAACGAATTCAATGTCTCTAGCCCCTGGGAAAGGCACTGACTGGTAGTAGAAGAGAATGTCACATCTACATTCAGCTGCGTAAATGCTGTGTGAACCTCAGCAGGTTGCTTAACCTCTCTGAGTTTTAGTGTCCTTAACTTTCAAATAAAGATCACAATTCTTGATCTGCTCTCCCAGGTATGTATATTATTGCTTGCCCTGTCCATAGACCCAGCTGGCCAGTAATTCATGACTTACTATTTAAAAAAATAGGGAAGCATTCAAACAACCAGATTACCTCTTCCAGAAATGTGAGCTAAGGGACATCGGTGTGGGTGGTTGGTGGGGTACACAGCTGAGCAGTCATGAGGGCTGCCCTGTGGGGCCATGTATGGAATGAGGAAGGGGGAGGGAACTGGTTAAGAAAGAGAAAAGCGTGGACAGAATCCCTTAGAGAAACAGCAGGAGGGAGAGAGACCATGTGGCCACTAGAGGCAGAGCAGCCTTGGATCTCAGTTTTCCCATCCAGTTCATCTGAACCTGGTCATACTTCGTTCACTGTCCTTGGATTCTTTGGGCCTCTAAATGTCTATGCTGAACTTCACTTTTACTTACTTTGAGCAAGTTTGAGTGTGTGTTCTTGAAAAAAAAGGCGGTGTGTGATGTAGATTCGTTTAAAACATCTTTATCATTACCTTATAGAATTAGATCAAGGACCAAGTGATTTCCCCTGTTGAAGGTGGACAGGAGCCATGCATTTTTTAATACATGTGCTACTAAAATATTTGCTTAATTAAACTGAAATTGATAAGGTGTATGAATACACTTTGAAAACTACAAAGCACAATGGTGATGGAGAGCATAAGTGATTATTAATAATCTGATTAAAATTGTACGAAACCCACATTGGTCATTTTTATGTATCTGGCACAATGAATAAAACCAAAAGCAATGGCTAAGATATATATAGAAATTGGGTGAATGTTCACTTCTTCATCTAAGCAACTTAAATTTTAACCGTCTTCTAAAATGAAAGGAAAACTGAAGTTGTCTTCAGCCAGTAAGCAAGGCAGTTCCTGTCCAGAACCCACCTTCAGGTCCCTGCAGCACACCTGTTCATTCTGTAAACTTTCTAACATGGAGCTGCCAGGGACTAAGGTAAGACCAGATTTTCCCTCTCAGCTAAATTCTTGGCTCCTCTGCTGGAGATGAGCTGCAACAGGAAGTGAAGTGTTGGGTTTATCAGCTTCCCAAGTCTCCAAATGGGCATTACGACAATAACTAAACTCCTTGTTATTGAACTAGGGCTTCTGGGGATGCCCAGTTGTCCAGGTCATCTCTATTGGCCAACTTCACCAGTTACTGCACTCTGCCCCCTAACCTCCGGGCTATGTACTAAAATGTGGAGAAAAAAGAGAAGACACAACTACTCAAGGATGAAAGAAAGACAAAGGATGAAAGAAAATGTGAACTATTCTCTTCATCATGTGGCTACCTACCATGTCCAAACTTGCAGTGGTTTTCATTTTGTGGGAGAAAAAAATCCTAGATGCAGGGGTATTACAGAGGCATGTATACATTCAGATTGGTATCTAGTAGCTGACTGACCCCAAGCACTTGTCTTTGGTGCCCTTGCGGCTCACTGCTCTGTGCTGGCCTTGGCATGGTCCTGTCCCACCTCCTTGTCACCACCATATTTGATAAGGCAAACACATGTGTCAGCAAGGATGGAAAGGAGGGACCACCTTTATAATGTCTGCAAACAACCTCTCCCCATTTCTGACACAACCTTCTGGATTTTAATTACTCCCCGAAAGTGAGAGCCATCCCAGGATCCTTCCGTGACATTTTCCAGCTTCCTGTCGGCTCCACTTATGAGAAACAAATGGGCTGGCTGGCCTCCCTCTAGATTGAGTTTTTCATGAAGTCATTACTTCTGTCACAGGGTGTATTTTCAAATTGAAAAATCTGAAACAATAAATGATGGTGAAGCAGTTAATAACTGTTAAGAAATCACATTTGGAAAATTGCATTTAAGCAATAACCTTTCTCCCTGTAATTAAATGACAGAAAGGTCCTGGTTTTAATTAAGTCAGCAATTTATAGTTATGAAGCTATACTTCACTATGCAGATTAGCAAATGATAGGTCACAGAACACCCTGAGTGCATTTTGAGTGGGCCTGATATGGTAATTACTCCACTGTTCAGTGGTGACCACATTGAACCGTATCTCTAGATGAAACAATTTTCTTTTCCTTGCTCCATGATGTATAACTAGGATGAGTAAATGTACCACGAGCACTGCCTTGCGCATCTTTAAATTAAAATGGATTTTAAATGAGGGGGCATGAGCGGAGAGAGCGTGTTTGAAGAACGGCACGGGGAGTGAATGGGCCACTAGTCAATGCCTGCGAGCAGAGAATATATCATTGTTTTACAGGGCTTTCTATCTTGTGCCTGAGTGTTTGCTGCAGATTTATGGGGAAGTAAAATGCTAATGTTAGTGTATTTATAAACATATGATGGGGGTTTCATCTATAATTTATTTGCCGGCCCTACTCTCTGCCTCCTTGAAAAGGAAAATGAAATGCTATGTTGGACAGCCAAAAGGGTCATTAATATCGGCTTTCACATTTTATTTAAATAACCCCAGGTCATATTACACACTGATGATCACATTGTGAGATGTTTTTTGAAATGCTTATTGTGTCTTGTCTCCTGTCTGCCCAGCCACGGCTAGTGCGGAGTTCCAGCAGTCACCAAATGACTTCCGGTAAACCCAGTGGGAATCTGCTAATGGTGGGGTAGGGGTGGGGGTGGGGCAGAGATTCCGTAAAAAGGGGGGAGGGGCTCAGAGGGAAGGAAAAATGCAACTCCTGTCTGTTTTCATTTCTCTTGAAGTTTCACAAACATCTGAACTCTAAGAAATGACTTGTTTTCAGGTGTTCGATTTCTTCTTCAACCCCCCTATTTTCCTGCCTCTCTTCATCAATGCATATCTCCACCTAAACCCAGGAGAACACAGGCAGCAGAAGCAGAAATCAGAGCATCAGAAGGCAAGCACATCCCACGTGGCCAAGGAGCTGAGATGGAAAGCCCCCTTGTCCTGAACATTTATGTGATGGCAGTATGTCTCCTGGACAGAAACGGTGCCTGTCCTGTTTATCAACTCTGTGCCAGGCCCTCTGTTCCTCCTGCTGCACATACAAGAGGTGAAGTGAATCAGATTTGATGTAAACTGACCAGTAAATCACTGACTGCGTCACAGCTAATAGTGATTCACTAACACTGAATCCCCGTTCCGATGAATCAGAAGCAGATCAGGAGTCTCCTAAGTCAGGAGTTTCTTATTTAAAAATATTGAATCTTTTTGGAGGAAAAGAAAAATGATACAAAAACATTTTCCACTCATCCTTCCTTGGGTGTTTTAGAACCCTGGAAGAGGGGTCAAAATTATTGTATTCCCAGAAAAAGTACCTATATTATATTTTAAAAGAAAAAAAGCATCACCATAACATTTTAAAGAATCATGTCATGCGTATTTAATTCAAATGTCAGCTACATGGATGTTCCCAAGTCATCCAGCCTGCTGGCGACATGCTGGCCTTTGAGATTTGTTTTTGTGGGGGGGCCTCAAACTCGCATCTAACACTCGGAGGGGAACACAGGGTTCTTTGCAATATGTTGAGGGTGACTCTTGGGTGACTCAGATTGCCAGTCACTCTGAACCGAATTCCTGTTTTTCCTGAATTCTCCGTTTCTGCCTCCCACGCCTACCACTCCTTTTCTGCTCTGCGTCATCCCATTGGGCATCACCTTGATGTTTTGGTCCCTGGAGTACTCCTGGCCCCAAAGCTTGGGAGGCAGGAAGCCTCTCTTGAGGGTTTGAGCAATGGAGGAAATGTCTTCACCGCTCAGTAAATGACTTAAAATGGAACTTTAGACATTGTTCGCAAAAGCGTTTTGCATGTTCTCAATTCTGAGAAGTTCTTGAAGGAGAACTAACTTCTAAGGCTGTGTTGGTCTCAATCCCTCTTCCCTCCTCTGGTTTAATCCTCTCTCTTAACTCCCAACTTCTCATCCATTACTCAGACCGGCTGCATGGTTCTCTCTTGGTCCTCCCTCCCAGTTTCCCAATGCGCTCCTGCCCTGCCGAGGGACCTCATCTTCACGATCTAACTGCTTCTTTCTTCCTGAGAGGAATTCTGCCCTCCTCTTTAAGACTACCTTGTTTGTTTTGTGCCACCCACGCAGAGACAACAAAGCCACACCACCGAAAGAAGCAGCCCTCTGAAAGGAAAGCACGTGGGTTGCCTTGGGGACAGGCAGTAGGCACTGAGGCTGCCTAGCTCCCTTGGGTTTAATGGCACTAGCGAAGGTCGTTTTTAGAAGACAATTCAGTCTTCAGTTTGTTTGCTGTCTCTCAGATCCAAGAAGCCATTTGGCCTGAGCTTGGATGTCTCCTTGAACCCTCAGCCTGGTACATGTCAAAATTATGTCTGGTCCCTGGTACCAGCTTAGGGTGCAACTTGGAGAGAATCTCCAGGCAAAATAGGAAGAAAGTACTGGCCAGAATTTCCTATGGACTGACCCATGTGAGTGGGGGTCCCACCCCAGGTCAGATCCCAAGCCTGTGCCCCTACTGGGCTGGGTGGAGAGCAGTGCAGGGCAATGAAGCAGGAGAAAAGGAGTCACCCTTGCTTGTGGGAAGACTTGGACACATGGTTTCAGAAATGGGGCCCCTTCATTTACAAAATAAAGTGAAATGGTACATATTCTTTTTAGCAGGGGATACGTTTCTCTGGTGGAAAGCTTAGAGAAATGTTTCTTTTACAATTTCTCTTTGTAATCTTTTTTTTTTTTTTTTTAAATATTCCCGCAGTTGGGTCACCTAACATATAGAGAAGATGTCTGGCTGAATTTCCAAGTTAACAGAGATACACACTAGAGATGTCTTTTCTTCCTCCTTGAAGATTTGATATGTCTTCAGCCAGAATTAAAGTATAGATTTTATATAAACCAGTGAGTCTGGGAGGAACAGTTACCAGTTGACTTTCTTACACATTCATCCACGTCACTACCTTTCATTGCTTAAGCACCTGGCACTCAGCATGCCCTGTGCTGGGCATTAGGGATATGAAAATAGATAAAGCCAACCCACACCAGTGAATTCTCTCCCCTCTGTACCCCTGCAGCCAGAGATGGGGTCAGGGGGAAGTAGATGGGCAGCAGACACAGAAACAGGTCATTATAACATGATATCAAAGAACTTAAGAATGAGACTTGGAGTCAAATCATCAGAGATCAAACTCTGCTTCCAGTACTTATCGGCTGTACGACCTTGGAAAAGTCACTTAACCAGGTTTTGTTTCATCTTCCTCATCATTAAACTAGAGATAATAACCATGTCTACCTCATAAGGTCATTAAGAAGACTGAATGAAATAATATATATATAAAATTCATGGTGCACATTAAGTACTCAAATGTCAGATATTGTAACAGCATGTGATTCACATGATAACAACACATCATCTGATAGCACAGAGAAACAGTGGGCATCTAATTCAACCTGGAGGGACCAGAGAAGGCTTTTTAGAGACCCTTATATAACTTTAAATTTAATGGCTTTTCAAGTAGTGCATTCAGTTTAGAAGTGATGGGCTAAGCATTCCTGGAAAAAGTGGGCAAATTTAAGTTGAATCTTATGATTCTGATCCTGAGCAATCAGTCAACAAATTTTGACTCACTTATATCTTATGCACAATGACTGGAGTCAAGGCTAATGTTTTGGAGAAGTGAAAGCAAGGGTCTTGCTGGTACTTGTTGCGAGCAAGAAACCATGACCAGTGCTTCTTCCTCTCATTACATGTAAACAAATGGTCCCTAAAATCCCCTCCAATGCCAAATTCCAGGGTTCTGTTAGGTGGATAAACTCTGAGCCTTCAAGGCTAGAAAACATCATCTCTCTTGTGCATGCTCCTGGAAAGGCAAGAAAATGAGACTCCGTGTCCTGTGCTTCGATGCAGGAACTCTCCCAAAAGAGTTGCCAAGGCAAACAGAAGCTTAACTTGCTGATCTTCTTGAATACTCCAGTGAATTATTATCAAGTGGAAATGCATGTAATTAAGGTGGGTGGAAGGCAGGAATTGAATTATGATAAAACCCATGCCTGCTGATGTGTTTGATGACAGAGGAGAAAATCATAAAGGGAAAGATGATGAATTTCTGCCTTTGCTCTGGGAATAGCTGACTTAGAATCAATGTAATGAAAAATTGCCAAGTGAACACAGAATGGCACAGGGGAAGGATAAGTTTCTGATGGAAGTATATTAGCTCACTGCAGAGCCACACTTTCAATTTTTATCTCTGGGGGGGAAATACCGCCAAAAATGTATTATTTGGAGAATAACTATGATCATGCTACTTTCCTATCAAAAAGCTTTCAGTGACTTTTCCTCATTTCCTTCAGAAAAAAGTTTGACATTCTGAAAATGGCCTTCAAGGACTGTTTTAAACTGACCCCAGTCTCCCTTCCCAACCTTATCTTCTACTGTACCTCATGTACACATATGAACATATGTGTGCGCACACATGCACACACATACACACCCCGGTACCCTGAACACCAAGCATATCACTCACCCTTTCTTAAATACAGGTACCTGTATGCAGGTCCCTTGCTCATGCCAGAAAGCCCCTCCACAAATCTCCAATGATCAGATGCAACCTCATCTAAGTCCCAGTTCAAATATCTTTTCTTCCATTAAGTCTTTCTCAAAGCCAGAATTAATCTCTCTATTGATGGATTTTTTCCTTATTATCCTCTGAAATCTTCGAGGGCAGAAGCCATGCCTTATTTATTTTTGTGTCTTTCATAGAGCCTGGTATAGTGTGTTGTATGATACCGGCTTTAAAATAAACTCCACTTTTTCCTTTGGCTGTTGGGAAGCTCAGAACTAAGTTTTCCAGCTCAATTACGGTTGCTTTTCATTTGGGTTTTCTAGTACAATGGTTCCCCCTCTTCCCTTACTTAGCTCTTATCCTTGCACTCTTATTTCATCGTTCTACTGTATTGGGCCCTTTAGTATAAGCTACCCCAAATCCATTCTGGAAGTAGCTTAAAAAGATTGAATTGGAGTCAGTATTAGATGATGAAGTTAAATGTAGACTTAAGTTATCAGATGTTAGCATTGTCCAGCGTGCAGCCCTGGGAGGTAAAAAGAAATGAAAAACAGATCAGATAAAAATAATAATAACATCTTACTGAGATTTTCAGCCCTCAGAATTACCTTACATTTGGTCTTCCCAGAAATTCTGTGAAGAATGTGTGAGATAAGAATCTTCATTAATTTTTCTGTAATATATTTGGCATGGATAGAGGCAGATGGAGGCTCAGAGAGGTTCAATGTCTTGTTCAAGATCACACAGTCATTTAGAAGCAGCACTAGCTGTAGCTCTTTGAAAATCTTCTTGTTTTCAATTCTCTTGCTGTGAGTACCAATCTACAAATGGTGAAGTGTGGTCAGTGAATATCCAACACAGGGCCTGGTGGGCTTGGAGTGGTGGGCTCAGGGTGGGAGTGGCTATTCACTGCTAACCTAGTTGTGATTTCTGGCTTTCTCTATTTCCTCCCTGCTTGACTTCCAGCCTGTGTTGGAGAGTAGATTGCTATTTGGCTTGGTTCAAAGAACAATTAGGATTAAGGGTAGATCAGTTAGACACTTTTGGCTGCAGGTAACCAAAAATTCAATTGAAGGTAGTTTGAAAGATAAGGTTGTTGTTTGATTCCCATAACTAGAAGTTTAGGAGTTAGATGGGCTTCAAGGTGTATTTCATCCAGAGGCATCTACCTCCTGTTATTCTCTTGTCTTCTCTCTGTGTTGGCCTCATTCTCAGGCCAGTAACAAGATGGTAGCAATCTTTCTAGACTTCAAAAAAGGAAATAGAACAACTTCTGGGGGCTTTCCCAGGATAAGAAAACTTCCAGAAACCCCTAGCAAACTTTCCTTGCATTCCATTGACCCCAAATGGACCCTATGATCATTCCTCAATCAATCACTTGCAAGAGGATGGAATTAGTCTCAGCCAACCAAGTCCACCTGGGAGTGGGGTCAGTTTCTCCTGGGTCAAAGCAGCAGCATGGGAGATGGAAGGGGGTCAGGGGATGGGGAGAAGCATGTCCTGATCAGAACAGGAGTATTGAAGTTCTGCTAGTGTTGTCTTCTAAATAAACACAGCCTCTCCTTTCTGCTCTGTCATTGGCCTATGCCTGAGACACTTTCTCTAGCTACAGCCTTTCTTTCCTTCCCTCCTTCCTTCTCTCCATTTCCCCTCCCTCCCTTCCATTCTTTCTTCTTTCCTTTCATTTATCCATTCATCAAATATCCTTTGCACCAGGCCTGTGCTAGACACTGGAAGTACCTAGAGGGTCAAGGCACCGCTGTCCTTCATGTGGGAGCTCCCTTCTGACACATGTGGCCAGTATCCTGCAGAGTCAGTGAGCAGCGCCCCTCAGGTGTCCAACAGAGGTTATCAGCAGATAGGACACAGGGAGTCCTGAGAGTTATGACACTAATCAGGAAGTTTGTTTCATTTAAAGGAGAGAGCAGCGAGGCAAGGAAGACTGATTTTTGTCCACCCAGAACCGAAATACCACATTAAAATGCCTCCTAGCACCGAGAGGTTTGTCCATTAAATTTAATTAAGCTTTCTTTAGAATCACATGTCTCAAGAAATCTATTACACCCAGGGGACAAAGCATTTGCTTTTCCAGCTTCTGCCTTGCTCTATTATTCTTTCTTTCCAGAAAACCCCTGTGCCTCTATTGTTTAGCAAAGTGTTTATATTTAGTGACCAAATACAAGCATGTGAATTGTGGAAATTCTTCCTGAACAATCCTCCTGCAATTTCTGGATTCAACAGCCTCTTCAGCAAGAGCTCTGAGGTCCACGAGCTTTGTTTTTTTCTCTTAAAACAGAGCTCCTTTAACAGATTTTCATTGTTCCAGCTTCTCTGGGTCTCTGAGATTCTCGTAGCTCTCAAGCAGCTCAGACATCCTAAGAGCTGAGATTCCTACAAAGAGACCAGCTGGGAGAGGCGTGTGCCCAGGCCAGCCTCAGAGTGGGTGTGAATTCCTCACTTCCAAAAAGGAGCAATTCTGTCTAATGGGCTGTCCATGCCAACTCTTACCCTGGCAACTTTCGTGGAACACTGGCATGATGAAGGGAAAATATTTCAGTGTTTCCCAGCCCTGGGGACCTGCTCCATCCTTTTCCTCTAGGAAAAATATGCCACTCAGAGCTGCCACATTAATGCTGTTACTGACAGCAGCCACTGACACCCCAAGGGATGGTATAACACACGCATGCCCCCACACACCCTTCCCCCAAACCGCAGTGCAGAAAGTTGAAGGGGGTGAGTGCTCCAGCTAGCAACTGCCATTTCCCAAGGGTGTTCCCAGAATGTTAATAGGAATTTGCAGGGGCTTGCAGGGAGGCTGTCTAGTCAAATATACAGAAGAAATACTGGATTAAACAAAAATAAACAGGTTTATTGCAGGGCTTCTGGGAGCCTTTAATGTGCTAATGTGTCCTGTGAAGGGTTAACATGTGTGGGAGGAGAGGAACTACAGTATTTGTGTTTTCCAAAGTAATGTGACCATAGAACCTTTTTTTCTTGGAACTTCAGCTACCTGGAACTGATATTCAAGGGAATGTATTTTTTTATACAAACCTTCCTTGATTCTTGCTCATTCTTCCTTCTACTATGAACACTTTAATTTTGATGTTTTTTTTTCGGTTGCTTTTGAAGCAGGGGTTCTGGGTATGCCTAATGAACTGGTGGGGTGGACCCAGCTGGAGACTTCATTTCAAGAGAAATGTGTGGCTTCTCGGGAGAGATGCATCCTAGGAAAGAAGAATGAGGCAGACAAGCCTGGCCCAGTGGCAAAGCCAGATTCATCAGAGGGAAGATGCAAACTAGAGCATGGTGGGACTCTCAACTGGCTTTGTCTTCTCTGTTGCATTGAACACATGCCTTAGAACCGAGGCGAATCACAGGACTAGTAATAAACACTCTGGTATGCTTCAGGGTTCAAGCAACACAGCCATGGGGCTGTCTAATAGAATTCAACACATAAAAGGGAAAAGTGCTTTTCCTTCTATTTTGCAACAGAACCCTGAATAACTCTAGCCTGTGTCTATGCTGGGCTGGAGGGATAGTGGAAGGACTTTGGAGAAGGGGACCAGGAAGAAATATCAAATAGCATGTGGGTACTGACAAAAGAGCTGACCTACCCTGTTTGTACACAGGTGGGATGCTTCTGGGGAATCTCTGGGATAATTGTTGACCACGATCCTATAGTAGCAAGTGGGACAAGAGCTTTTTGGACATTGTTCACAATGAAACTCAAGTTGTGCTTCTAGGGTGGTGAGGCCTGGGGAAAACTGGTGATTAGTGAGGATATTTGTCTTTCAGCTTTAACAGAAACCTGAATAATATACACAAAATACAAAAAAAAAAATTACCTCAGATCAAACTATTGTTAAGATTTAGCAGCATCCTTTTAAAGATGTGACCTGATAACTGCACATAACACTTTTCCTTACATCCCATTGGTAAGAATTTAGTTACATTGCTACAATGAGATGCAGAAGAACTGGAGATACAGATTCTACCTGAGTACATGTATATCCCCAAGTAAAGGCATGGAGAATACCTTTAATGCTGATTATGCTATTGACATCTGCAAAAACCAAGGTGGCTTGTATCTGCTCCCTGAAACAAAGTCTTAGGATTAGAATTCTTTTTTATCAATAGGCCCACGATTGGAGGGTACATGACTTTTGCCTTCAATTTAGGCTGAGCTGATTCAACAGAGATCAATGCATACACTTTTCTGAGTGGGCTCCAACATTTTAGAAACTCTACTTGGACATATTTGGTGACTGTGAGTTAGACGTCCTTATGAAGAAAGCTGAAAGCCAAATAGGGTCATATTTCTGGGTAAGTTTAAGTCATCTGCTTTTTATAATTCGGGTCTCAGTTTTCTAGTCCATGGAATACAGTGGTTGGTGATGGTCTTATCTGTGAAAAGAAAATCCCTACTGAAGTCTTTTGTGACAATATCATAATAAAGTGAGAATTAGGTCAACAGAATGACTGTGACTGGTGTTGCTTAGGATGTGTTATAGACTAAATATTTTTGTCTCCTCCCCAATTCATATGTTGAAGCCCTAACCCCCAGTATGATGGTATTTGGACATGGGGCCTTTGAAAAGTAATTAGGGTTAGATGAGGTCATGAGGGTGGGACCCTCATAATGAAATTAGTGGCCTTAAAAAAAGAAATACCAGGGAGCATGCTCTTTGTCTCTCTGTCTCTCTCTGTCCATCTCTCTCTCTCTCTCTGCCATGTGAGGATACAAAAAGACAATTGTCTACAGGCCAGGAAAAGAGCTCTTACTGGGAACTGAATCAACTGGCACTTTGATCTTGGACTTCTCAGCCTCCAGAACTGTGAAAAAATAAACTTCTGTTGTCTAAGCTACCAAGTCTATGACATTGTGTTATGACAGCCTGAGCTAACATTGGATGCTTAAGTTACAGTAGCAGAAAGTCGAAGTGGCTTCTGCAATGAGAAGCATACAATATCCCACAGTAGGGCAGGCTTTGGGTTTGGTTTAGACAGGTGGTTCCAGCTCAGTTTTTCTGAGGCTCTCTTGTCTCAGTCACCTTCTGTGATACTGAGGTGGCTGTGGTCATTGCAGGCCTAGTATCCTAAGGAGGACGACATACACACACAGGGAGACTGGCTTTTCTGTGGTTCTCTCATAAGAGTAAGGACAATTTTTCCAGAAGTGTACAACTCTCCTGCGTAACTTACCTGCCCAAATGAGACTCCACTGTTTATTCCTATACAAATTCTTGTGGCCAGAGAATGCCACACTCTGACTGGATTAAACATGAGTATTTACACTGGAGGGCAAAGGGGTCCCCTGGCAGTTGGCTTGGACTGTTCAGTCTACCTTAGAGCTAGGATCAACTCCATACCCACTAGCTTACATCATGGGAAGGGAAATAATGAGTGTTCAAGAGATCCCAAAGTGCTTAGCTCATGATCCTTCAACTTTACCTAATTAAAAGGGTCTAAGACTTTAACCCAGAAAACATTTTTTTGCATGAGCCAATACCCTATAAGCACTATCATTAAAAAAACTCATCTCCAGATCTGTAAATTATTCTTTATTACCAAGAGGTGATTATATCATAATGATATTGCCAGTGAATCACCACAATGAATGTTCTAAAGTCTTTATGTTCATTTATTGGTTGACAAAAGAAAACATGAATTTAGCAAAAAAAAATGCATGCTTTTGACAAGTTATAGTTTATTCCTTGCCAACAGATTTTTCCCCCTGAAATGAACTCATTTGTGAAAGGATTTTGCTGCCTTGGTTAAAAACTATCCAAGGCTTGTAATAGCTAAATGTCAGAGAACAATGGGATGCATGCATCTTGATTGCTTCAATAATTTGTACAAACCAAGGGGAAAAATTACTGATGGGCCAGATACTGCAGGTGAGTAAGTAAGTCTTTGGGTACATTGAAGACTTTCAGAGGGATATTAGCTTTCCACGGTCATTAAGTAGATAAAACTTTACTTCTTCCATCAAATAGCTTAGACATTAGAACACGGAGACAGGCTGAGATGGAGGGCCATTGGCTAGCCTGTGACTTCAGGCTAGTTACTTAGGCACTGTGAGCCCAGGGTTCTTTCTCCATACAATGGGAACGATAATCCTTACCTCTAATGGTTTTGTGAAGATAAAAGGTGATGCATGTGGATTAACACAGTATTTGAGACACAGCTGATAGTTAATGAATGACAGCTGTTATTAAAACGCCCAGAAATTTCTAGAAACTGCTGGATATTCTAGGAAATGGGCTTTTAGGTGAACTGGGTTTGCCTAGGTCAACGAGCTCTTGGTGGACCCCATCAAATCAGAGACTGAGTTGGTGGTCTCTCTCTGCCACCCACGGTGACTGCAAGTTAGGAAGTGTTTTGAGCCTGAGCTTCTCATGTGGATTCATGAGATGGACAAATATTTTATGTTAAATAAAGCAGCATTCGATCAAAAATGGCAGCTAAATCTAAGGCAGAAGAGTCTCTGATCCGATAGATCTTGCTGGGCTTTGTTTTTTTCCAATCTTCTTTATGGGTCCTCAGCTGAAGGACTGGGAGACAGCACATAAAAAAAATTCCTTCACATTTTATCCTTCTGTACAAAAGTCAGCTAACATAAATTTTTTTTTTGAAAATGGATAGTACACTTTAAGAAAAATTCAAGCAATATTAAAAAAGGTGAGAATCCCTCCATGACACAAATTCCCCTCAAGATCTGTTCCTATCATTTTTCTAGAACTTTTAAGCACAAGCGAACATAATAAAGCTACACAGAGACAGACATATAGTATTTTCCCAATTCTTCTGAACTTCTATTATTTGAGAACTATTGACCAAAGAACAACCTATAAACCAAGTCAAAGAATGCTCCCAAGTGCGCCATTTCTCCTTATTGATAAAGCAATTTTCACAATATTGCCTCTAAGAGCCAAGCCCCAAGCCTCAGTTCTCACAATATACTCTACAAACATATCATTTTCTTCTGGTGCATTACTTTTTGGATTACTTTGGGGGACAAAAACACCACCAAAGTAGTGCTTTGGCTACTAACTCCCTTGACGTCTGACCAAACCTCCAAATAACAAGGATATAATTGCCACAGAGATTTCCTGGCCGCTTCACACATCAGTGTAAAAGTTAACATTTATACTTTTGTGGTAATAAAACTCACAACTTCTCATGATATTTACCAAGTTGTGATATGATAAAAGCACACTTTGGGGGACATCAGGAATAATATTTAGCGCAGTCAATTAGGGTGTGGTGAGCATTTGCCAGAAGTGAGTCTTTCTAAGAGAGCTCAAGGGTTTAAGTCTCTTTCCTGTGCCTGAGACATTGCTGAAGATGCACAGAAAGTCAGGGTGAGTTTGTGTTGACTAACTTGGACTTTGCTTTGCTCTTCCTTGGGCTTTTTCAGTCCTAAACTCCAGAAATGTGACTGACCTCCCACAGAGGTTCCTTCTCTGGGCCTGTGTTTCCAGAACATGGGATACACACTTCTAATGGCCAGAGAGAATGTTTTAGGTGCTGCTCAGCATCCAGTCATTGAAGAACCATGAGTAATGGAGTGAGAAAGTCATCTTTTTCCTAATTTTCTTCGAAGCTTTCTGGTTGTCCAGAAGAAAGCTTCCATTTATCTTTATCACCCTCCAACATGTACTAACCTCTCTTTCCAACAAAGAGAATAGAAACTTCAGCCTTGACCCATCAGAATTGGAGTAGACTTTAATAACTTGGACTTTTATTTTTTTTTAATTTTATTTACTTATTTTTAGAGAGACGAGAAGGGAGAGAGAAAGAGGGAGAGACATCAATGTGTGGTTGCCTCTCATGTGCCCCCCACTGGAGACTCAGCCTCAACCCAGGCATGTGCCCTGACTGGGAATCGGACCAGCAACCCTTTGGTTCACAGGCCAGCACTCAATCCACTGAGCCACACCAGCCAGGGCTAACTTGAACTTCTATTAATCTTTATAATTAGCTTCCATTTATGGCAAGCAAGTGTTATAGATTTTCTATTTATGGTAACAGTGTCAAATTTCCCTTGACAGTACATTTAAGTGAAGCTTTTAAAAAGTTAGTCTTTTAAAAAATAATACAGGTGCATCATAGATGTGGCAAAATCCACAAGCGAGGTACAGGAACGATGGAGGTCCGGAAGACTCTGGAGGAAAGTTCTGGGCTTGTTCCCAACACCGCCCATTCTCCTTCTCCTCTCCTACATTTCACTTCTATTTTATTGGTTTCCCTGAAGTTTCCAAAAGATGACTTGTGTCTGTGAGTAGTCACCTCTGTGGTTCCCTTTGTGGAAATTTCCTTCCCCCCAACTTCTGGTAATTCCTGCTTATCCTGCAAGAACTCTCTCAAGAATCAGGGTCTTCCTTGATCCCCCTCATTATATGCCTCTCTTGTATTTACCATCAGAGTTTCTCCATTGAGGCACTTCTCACACTATATTGTCATTTTAAGTTGAATGTCCCTCTCTCTATGAGCTCCTTAAAAGCAAGGACTGTGACTTATTTATCTCTCTCCCCACCTGCTGTGTGGTGCTTGGCTCATAGTAGGAACCCTGTAAATGTTGAGTGAAGGAGTGATGGTGAATAAATGAAGAAGGAACTTCTCACTCCTTCTGAATTAAAGATTCAACCAATCTGCTAATAAATAAAAACAAAGCAATGTCTGGCCACAGTGCAAAGGACAATTTCCACGTTCATAAAACTTTCCCTGGTACTAAATTGAAAGTGGATATCAATATGACCTTTGATGAGGTAAAGGTGGGCCTGTAGATGGGTGGAGGCTGGTATTCAGGGACCTCAATATGAGCGCCCCAAACCTTGGACATGGACAGACTATTTCAGGTCACTGGTTCATGTGTGCCTGACTGATTGCCTAATTTCCATTTTTCAGACCTCAGTAATTTCTAGCAGAGTGTATAGAGTTCATGACACAAACACATCTGGATTTGGGGGTGTGGATCTGAAATATTCACAGGCCAATATGTCAGGAGCAGATGTTAACTTGGCAGCCAGAGATGATGGGTGTGATCTCATTGGAGTCCCCATCTGGGGCTTTGCTTGGAGCAACACAGCCTTGCCTGCTGATTTCAGCTGCACCTCAAACCTGGGTGCTTCCTTGCCTGCCCAAAGCATCTTGTAGTTGTCTCCCTGGAGATGAGGAGGTACCCCAAAACTTGGCATCACTGCATCTCACGCAGAAACTGCCAAGAGGGTGGAAAACAGTTGCTTCTTAAAGGAGACAAGTGTCACCAATCAAGGCTGGTCAGAGCCAGACTCAGTGTCCTCCCAGAATGGAACTCCTGGAGCCCAGACATGAAGGCAGGCCCCTCTTCCTGGGCATGGTATGGAAGATGGCCCAGGGGCTGTGAAACTAGACTGGGCTGAGTCTGAACACAGATTTATCACTTTCTAGCCTTTTGATCTTTCTTAGGCAAGTCACCTCTCTGACATTCTCTTTTCTCATCTATGAAATGGGAATATGAAAGGTACTTCACCAGATTGTGTGGAGAATTAGACAGGTGGCTGGCACATATAGGAGGGGCCCTTGTCCCGCCCTTTCCCTTGATGTAACTGTTTCTAGATTGCACATTATCATGAGACCCATTTGCCATGGCCAAACTGGCAACTGAACAGCACTCAATTCAGCAAGCATAGCATGGCTCTCCATGCCAGGCACTGCAGTACTTACTGTTTTATGCACTTTCTGTCTCTGAACCATGTCTCTTGCTTTTTCTTGCCTAGAAAGCTTTTCTCCCTTATTTCCTCCCATCCCCCTCCAACCAGTGCCGTTCTCAGCTTCTGACTTTGATTCACCTGGCAGGATGTCTCCCTTCACCACAGTGCTCAGGCCAGAGGTTCTCAGATGTTAGTGCGTACAAGGGGCATCTAGGACGCTTAACACTCTGAGCTTTCTGTCCACATCCACAAGATAGAAAGAACCATATTGCCCCTCTCAGATTGTTTGTGAGAGTTAGATGAGACATTGGGTGAAAAATATCTAGCACAGGGTTGGGAACACACTGTGTGCACAATAAATGTTGGCTAATATAAACATAGTAACAATATATCACAAGAACTAATCATAGTGTTATATCATATGACACATTTTGACAATACAAAGAGGAGAAGGAACATTGCAGGGTGGGCAGTTGAAAAGAGCAAGACTGTAAAATCTAAGTGGATTCCAGACACCAGCTTCTTCTGGAAATGTGACTATACTGCTCGGAGTTAATGAGTTTCTAGAATAAAGTTCTACGTAGAGGGAAGAGGTTTCAAGTGCCAAGTTCTATCCATTCTAATTCTCATGCATTATAACCCTTGGCAAATCTTCTTCACCCAAGAGTTCTGATGCTGGCTCAGCTTTCTAGCATGGTACCAGTTAATTACGGTAATAGGATAAGGCATTCTTGGACAGCAGGGAGATGCTAGACATGTGTGGGACAGCAGGGTTTAGGGCAAGAGAGTTATTATAAGCCAAATGAATGGCATCAGAGATTCTATGAGGAAGTCCATGTCCACTGCAGTGAAGTTAAAAGCTGGTGGGCAGACAGCTCGTAAGGAAGATGGAGAAGATACTGGAACAATTGTTTTGTGGTGGTCAAGGACCATCTATGTCAGTGGTGAGCATGGGGAAGAGAATTGGGAAGGTTGGGAGAATACCCTGGATCAAAATAGAATCAGTGCCTTTAAGATGAGATGAAGTGGATCTATCAAGGGCCACAAGTTACCCACAGTACCCTGGGGCAGTCTTCCAGGTGCCAACACCAGGTGGCCAACATGGGTGCCTTCCTTCCAATTGAATATAGTAGCCCAGCTGTCTTGGGAAGGCAGCCTGCTACCTTCTTTACCAAAACAGCCCAGAGGGAGCCCACCCTGGGGCTCATCTCTGGTGACCCTGAAGCACACATATGGGTCTTAGGAGGCAGAGTTCCCTGAATCTGAAATGTTAAACACCAGTAATTCTTTCTGTGTTTGACATCTGTCCAGTTGGCCCACATTCCTGTGGTTAGCACATGACTTGGGTTAGATGAACCTGAGGTGGAATCTTAACCTTGCTGCTCCCTTGCTCTGTCACATTGGACAAATGACCTTACATCTTTGAGTTTCAGGTCCGTCAACTGTAAAATAGAGTCATTAAACTTATCTTACAAAATTGCCGTTAGGAGAGAATGAGAGGATGTGGAAGGTACCCGATAGAGTGAGGTGAGGAGGCTGTAGCTGGAGAAATAATGTCTTTCTCAGCAATTAACAATCTGAGCGCTGCTTAGTTCATTTCATTTAATCCTCCCAACCATGCTGTACCTCGATTCCCATTTTATGGCTCAAAGAGGCTAGGTAATATGTCTGAGGTCATAGCACTAGAAAGTGGCCAAGCTGGGATTTGAACTCAGGTCTCTCACACTCTGTAACACTAACCCTGCCTTCCACATCAAGCACATAATGCATCTGTGCATTATATTGTTTCTGAGCACAGCCAGGGTTAGCTGCTCTGCTGGGCATAAAGCAAAAGAAGCCTTCCTGACTTGCTGACACTTGCTGTAAGAACCCTGTTTCTTGCCCTTTCTCTTCTCATTTATCCACAGACCCCCCAGATGGCCATGGAGGTAACCAGGTGGCCAAGAATTTCACTGAGAGAAAACTCCATTTGCTTTCCATCCAAGATGACCGTGCACTTTCCAGGTAAAGCCGGGAGCTGCTAATGCACAAGAGCAGTTGAGTGTGGCCTGGGCGGCCCCTTCATTTCTGACTCAGTCCCAGCAGAGGGCTCGCCTGTGTTGTTATGTGTCCTTATTCGTTAAGGATTCTCTATATTGAGATGCAACCTAATTAGGGTTGAGCTCAAAGCCTGTTCGTTTGGGGGCTTGGTTCATAAAAGATTAATGTTCATTTTCCTTGGGTTTTGTTGCAGAATTCAGCTGGAAAAAATCCAGGGCGCACTTCTTCCAAGAGAAGTAGCACTTTGGTGGTTTGTGAAAATCCCTTTTCCCCCATGTTAAAGCCTTGATTTTTATGCTCCCCTCCCGGTTGCCCCCATTCTAGCATTTTAGTTCCTGGAGATGTAGAAGAGAAAAAAAGGAGTTCTGTAATCAGAGAAATCTAGTGGAGATGTTATTCAAAGGGAACATATTTCCTTATAGATAATGTTTAAAAACAGGTGGTCCATAAAACAGGGCACGTTGGAAACCAGTTCTGCATTCATTCATTTAACAAACATTTATTTTATTTTTCAATGTCTTTCATTACCGTTTATCCCCTATATGCCCTCTTCCACCTCCACTTCCCCCCGACTCTGTGATAACCACACTGTTGTCTGAGTTCTTTCTCTTTGTTGCTTGATCCCTACACCCCCCAACCCCCACCTCCCAGAGCTGTCATCTGCTCTCAATCTATGAATGTCTCTGTTTTGCGTTTTAGTTCATTTTGTTCATTAGATTCCACATATGAGAGAAATCATATGGTAATTGTCTTTTTCTGACGGGCTTATTTCACTTAGCATAATGTTCTCAAGATTTACCCATGCTGTTGCAAAAAGTAAGATTTCCTTCTTTTTTATGACTGAGCAGTATGTCATTGTGTAAATGTTCCATAGCTGTTTTATTCACTCATTTACCAACAGACACTTGGGCTGCTTCCAAATCTTGGCTATTGTAAATAATGCTGCGTCAAACATTTATTGGATGTCACTCAGGAAAATTTATTGAGCACTTGTTATTTGCCAGACACTGAGCTTTTACATTTTGTATTTCATCTGATTTTTCTTTTTGTGATGTGCTTGAGCAACTAAATTCCATTATTAAAGCACTAATAGGCAGTGCTAATATGAACGGATGGCTGTTAACATTACTCAACGGTAAGAAAAACATGTCTATGTAATGAAAATCAACTGTACCTCTGATAACAAAAATACTATATGATAAAAATGTCCAACAGTGTGGATTGGTTAGAACATCCTTTTATAATTCCAGCCCCCAGGGACTCCAACTGTTAACAGAGTTGTGTCTATTCTTCCAGGTTTATTTTTAAGTAATAAATTATACCAACCACACTGTTGTCTGTATCTATGAGTTTTTGTCTGCCAGACGGAAAGGGGGTAGGGAAGGTACTAAAGGGTAAAGAGGGACAAACAAATGGTGACAGAAGGAGACTCGACTCTGGATGGTGAACACACAATGCAATATATAGATGATGTATTATAGAACTGTACACTTAAAACCTACATAATTTTATTAACCAATGTCACCTCAATAAATTTAATAAAAATTTTAAAGAACTATAATAACAATATAATTGTATTTACAGAAATGGAAAATAGGTAGCACTTCTGTTCTGCACCTTATGTTGTTCACTTAAGACCAATGTGCTTTCCACATTAGCCCGTAGTGAGTATCCCTGTTGTTTTAACGACTGTGTCATACTCCCTTGTATAATGTCATTTATTCCACCAGTTGTTCACTCAAGATAGTTTGGTTGTTTCTAATTTGTTATCATTCCAAGCAATGCTGCAGTGGACCTCCTTGTAGCTACGTTTGGGCATTTCTACAAACATTTCTATGTACAGGACCCTAGAAATGTAATCTACTGAGTCAAAGTGATGAGTGCCTTTTTTCCCTCATTACTCAATTGTTGTATGAAATGTCAAAACTCTTCATACTCTGAAATTTTCTCTTCTGAGTCCTTCCCCTCACCCACCCTCTTTAACTCTATTCCTCCCAAAATATCTTTAAGGCAAGCTCAAAATGGTAATAGGTTTGGGGGGAATGTTGCTCTAGTTTTAAAAGGAAAAAAAAGTAGAACATAGCTGAATCTTTTTTTTGCTCAAAGCATCTCTGGCTGCCTGTGAGCAAATAAAAATAGTCTCTCTTCCCTGGAGTCAATATCCCTGCACATTCTCTCTTGGGTGATGGTTGCCCTGGAAGAGGTAGAGCCTGGGTTTGCTGTTCCTTATGTTCTGTAGATGACCCAGCCAGCAGCAAACAACAATAGCCATGGATATTAGTGGTGGAGGGGGAGCATTCTGTGTGAGAAGTGTCTGTAACCCTGAAGGAGACAGTGGCAACTTGGCTGATTCTCTAAAACCCTGCGAAGTAAGGCCCACAATCTCTGGCCTTAGTTCCAATGAATCATTCCCATGTTGGGTAAACTTAGGAATAAAAGAGTTCTATTCCAAGTTCTCCAATTTCAAATATTTATTAGCACAGATGTCTCCCCAAGACTTGCACTTTATAAATTTTGACATTTTTCTGTTAAAATTGAATCTAGAGCTGGATATATTGTAGAAATGCAAATATAATTTTGTGGGTGTCTAACGTTCTCAGTTCTGTTTTTACTGGGTCACACTGAAATGGGAGACCTGAGTCGTCTCAGTTAAAAGACCCCCTGAAGGTGTCTTCTCTCAAGGCTGAAGCCAGAGCTTTCACCGGCTCTTGGCTGGTTTTGCTAACTCTTTCCAACAGAGGGCAATACGCCTCTCTCGCTGGCCTGCTCAAGTCTGAAAAATACTTGGTAAAAAGAGATGATTCTCAGTATCTTAGGATGCAAGCACCTTTCTCTTTACAAAAATCACACCCGGCACCACACATCTGAGAACGGTACACCAGTAGGTATTCCAAACAGATGGACTCAGGAGAGTTAACTACCCTTAATGCCGGAAATGGAGCAATCGCTTAGCTTCAAAATTATGGACAGGGTAAAAATTGCTTTCTAAATGTCCTGAAGTCATTTCTCTTTACTGTTATGGTTTCCATCGTGCTTTCATTTTGGTTCTTATCATCTCAGTATCTTGGAAGTTCAGGAGAGCTGGTTGTGAAGAATTTGTAATATAATCTAATCTCTTCCCAACCCTATTCATTATCTGTTTTTTTCTATTGTCATATTTCTCATGGGGGAAGACAAAACGTGTAGAGGCCTGATGAGTTCTGGAGTTGGGACCGAGGGGCTAGAAACGAGTGCACCTTGTTATGTTGATGAAAGGACCTGACACTCCTGGCCAAAATAATTTGTCATCAATAGCAAACAACCCCACACAGTTTCCTGGAGATTGGTACAATGGTTTTCAGCATAACGAAGAGTTGGGTCCAGCACCAGTCACTTCCTGGCTGCCAGTTAGAGTTCCCATCCTTCAGAGTCCAGCACAAGGGAGATAGGTCTGAGGAAGAGCCTCCCAGAGAAGTTTGTGAGGAGAGTAGGGGAAAAGGCAGAGGAAGGGAACAGTCACTGCCAAGACTTGAGCTTTGTCCCCTCGGGTCAGTCTCTGGGGATGGAAGCCTGCTGAGCTTCTGTTGTCTTTATTCCTGTGGTAGCTTGTCTCCCAAGCTGGGACCCACGACCAGAATCTGCAGTCTGTTTATAAATTTCATTTCAATTTGTTTTTGGCAATCTGTCTCTTTTTTGCTGTTCTTCTTATTGTTTGTTTCCAGTCTGTTTTTAAATATCCATCTTAACATCGGCTAGCTGATCAGAATCATATCTTCTAAAGATAGATGAGTGGAGGGAAGTTTTTGGCTGTCAGGAATGGCAGTGGACTTGGAGTGAGAGCAGCTGGGTACAGCTATCCCCAACTGGCTGTGTGACCCTGGCAAGCCACACTGTCAGTGAGAGCACTGGTTTCTCCATCCGTAAATAAAAACAATGCTCTGGACTTATTTAGGGTTGTCACAATAAACCCTTTGTAAGTGGGAAATATCCTAAATTGAAATTGCATTTAATGCACCTAACCTACTAAACATCATAGCTCAGCCTAGCCTATCTTAAATGTACTCAGAACATTCACATTAGCCTACAGTTGGGAAGTATCTAGTGTTTCATGTCAAGATGCCTTCCTCTTTTTCTCACCAGAAGCAGGAGACACAGATGGGTGTTTTGCAGACATGATGGGATGCAGAAAGACAAAATGTAATATCCGAAAGGCACTGGCAGCACAGTGCACTGTACAGCATCTCTTGCTTACCCTCATGGTCAGGCGACTGACTGAAGCTGAGGCTCGCTGTCGCTGCCCAGAGTCACAGCCGAGCTTTATACTGTGTGTTGATACCCCAGGGGAAAAGATCAAAATTCAAAATTTGAGGTATGGTTTCTATTGAATGCATATTGCTTTCACACCACCGTAAAGGTGAAAAGCCCTGAGTTGAACCATCAGAAATCGAGGACCATCTGTAGTGAACTGTCCATGTCCCCTCTGTGCTGCTAGGAGGGTCCAGGTGGTGGTCCCTGGGGCTGTGCAATGTGTGACCCAGGCCAGCGAGAGGCTGGCCCTGGAGGCACGGAGTCCCCAGAATCTGGGGCCAGCCCAAGGCAGGCCCGCAGCCCCTGTGAGAAGGCTGAGAATCTGAATAATGAACGTCTCATTCAAATGGAGCTGTGGCCCTGCGGAGTGCTGAGAAGTCATTTTCCACAGTTCACTATTCTCCTAGTCAATGGGGCTTGACTTGATTATCCTTCCTCCAGGCTTCAGGAGATGTGGGTACCATTTGAGATTTGTTAAAAATTAGCTAAATAAAACTGCCCCCTCCTCCCCAGCAATAGTTTTTGTGAGTGATGGGGCTTTTATAGGGTAATTTCTTAGGTGGATGTAATTTCTGAGAACAGAAAATACACTTCATATGTCTGGATAGAACGTGTGTGGACAGAACACTTCCTACTTAGAGGAGAAAAAAAGCCAAAACAAAGAGCCCGAATAGGAGCATCTAAACAAGAGTCAGCCTCATGGCGCTAATTTCACTGCCAAACACAGGTCCCTGTGATCTCACCGGTTGGCAACTGTCTGTCAGGCAGACTCAGAGCTGGTGTTTTTATTGTAGTGCATTTTCAAACAGTTTGAAATGCTCCGTACCAAGGAGTAACATTTAAAAGTAAATTATTAAAATGTTATTTAAAAGAAATCATTTAAATCAAGAAATTACCCTTTTTCCAGATTTTAAAAGTACACTGGCAAATTTGAAAAATGCAGGAAATAAAAATCACCCACAACCTTGACACAGAAACCATTTCAAGCCTTTCCTGGACCTCTCTCTAACGCAAACATGCCCAGCTACACAGAAATGCATGGGCAAAATTGGAGCATGCTGGATAAGTATGGCTTTCTGGGCTGCCATTTTTCGCCTAACATTATGATGCGCACATTTTTCCCTCTGTATTGTTGAACAGCTTTCAAAATCATGATTCTTAATGATTGTGTAATTTCATCAAGTGGTTAGAGCATGATTTGTTTAAACACTCCCTGGTTGCTGGAAATTTAGGTTGAATTGGAATAACTTTTCAATGAGAGCAGAAAGAATGCTAGCGATTTATGAGGCAACAGTGATTTCTCACCCTGCATGAGCAGCCAGCAATAAAAGTCAGCAACCCAATCTGCTATGTGATGAAAGGTCCAGAAGTGGCCAGGAAATGGATGGGGAAATCGTGAGGGATGAAGTGAGGCATTAGTGTTTATTATTTATATGGTACAGTAAAGATAAACAGCTCAGGACCAAACATTCGCTTGTCAGCGATTTGCAAATGGTCAATGGTCCCTCAGAGCCTGGACATGCTTAAATCCACAAACCAAAGCAGCGCCACTGGGGGACATGGTGAGTCAGCCCTTTCTGGTGGCAGGGCTCCTACGGGACCATCGTTTGCATTTCAGAGGACAACACATACAGTCCCCTGACAACTTCAGAGAGAGACAGAGAGGGAGGGTGTGTGTGTGTGTGTGTGTGTGTGTGTGTGTGTGTGTGTGTGTGTGAAGGGGGAGGGATACAAAGCCCATTTCCTTTGTATCCTCCATAGTTTTGCCTCCTGGGACAGCACCTTTCAATGGTCTCTTACTTGTTAATCTGAGATGAGAAAGCCTCTATGGATTATTTTTTTATTATATTTTATTGATTATGCAACTACGGTTGTCTCAATTTTTTCCCCTTTGCTCCCCCTCCACCCAGCTCCAGGAGAGGGAGATTATTATCTCCAACTTACAGGGAAGGAAATAAAGTCAAACAGAGGTACAGTGACTTGATCAAGACTTCTCTTTGCAAATGACAAATGAAGTCTAAAGCTTAAGACCCCAAGTCCCATGTCATGACAAGACCCCAGCTACCACCATAGGGCAGTACCTGTGAGTGTCTTCCAGGCTCTGTGTCCCTTCCTCTTTATATTTATTTGCAAGTAAAACCCCTTTGGTGAAGTAGGGAGAGGGAACTTGTGAAAGAAACTCTTTCTCATTCTTATGAGCACAAGTGGGACTTTCCCTCAGCCACTACCTCTCCCCATCACTCTTGATGTCCCTTTTCTGCTTTATTTTTCTCTAACGCACACAACCTGTCTTAACATGGTACAGATTTTTTGTAAAAAATCAAGATGTCAGCTCATTAGAAATAAGTTCCTAGATGTAAGTCTTTTCAAAGTGGTGTGGAGACAGTAGAATATAATGATAATAGCTATGATTTATTGATCACCTAACTATGTGTCAAAATTTTTTAGGTGTTAGCTCTAATTTTTTGAATAACCCAGTGGAAGTAAGCATTTTTACAGGTGAAGAAAAACCACAGCTCAGATGGGTGACAGAGCACCTCTGGGTCATAGAACCCACACAGAGATGGGATGTGAGCCATGTCAGCAGGAGTCCAAAGCTGTTTCCCTTCACATTGTGCTGGCTTTGGAGGGTTGAGGAGGGATAATTGGGTCACTAGGTCTTTCCTGCCTGGGCCTAGGTGATAAGTCAGGGACAGGGAGCAGGTCCTGGTTGCCAGATAGAGGTCCCAGCCCCCTGGTTTCTCAACTACCATTTTTTCCTAACAGGCAAGTTCCCTGGCTTTCTTCTTTCTCTGAAACCACTACTTATCCCCTTAAGGCACAGACTTGGGCCATCTCAAAGTTTCTGTGAATGGGCCTATCAGATCCTGCTCTGGGCACCAAGAGCCAAAGAGCCCTTCACAGCCCGGAAAGGGGGACATTCGGAACACCAGAAGTCACATTCCCCCCACATCCGTACGTCCTTCTGAGCTGGAGCCAAACCCACTGTATGAGCTTGGGAAGTTTAAAATAGACCCGGGAAGTTTCCGCAACATGGCCTAGGGAACCTGAAGCTGTATCATTTTTAATGAAGGCACTGCTTTGAACCTCTGTATTCATTAACTCAGCGGCAAGCAGCTCCTTGGGGAGCTGGATGCAGATCCCAGGGCTGAACCTTTGCCAGCTTCCCTGACTTTGTAGACAAATATTTTAACCCTCCTCCACTTTCTCAATAGCATCCGAAGGCTTGCATCAAACAAAATCTTATCTTGCAACCTCGTATGACAGGGATGCTCGGACAGGAGGCGGAAGTCCCTCCAACGGGCCAGCCCAGCCTTGCTTTGCCCTCCTAGTCCCACCCTGTCTGCTCACTAGAACCCCGGGAAGCCCTGGAAAACCCTGCCCTCGATCACCTGACCCAACAGAAGACAGCCTCTGACAGACCAAAGGACGCCCAGGGTCACCCCACAAGTCTCCATCTCTGTGTAGGTGCTAAGGGACCACTGAAAAAAAGTGTGTTCAGGTCAATTCAGGTGGACAGCAGTTGTGACCCTGCAAAGACCATACTTAAGCCAACACAATCCCTGTGCCTAAGACTATCAAACCCACCCCCCACCAATGCCAGCTGCAACTTCACTGGGCCACCCAGATGGGGCCCTGGGCACAAGAAGGGGCATATGATCTGAATATGAAATTGGTATGGTTCTATTTTATCTTGCCATGAGCTTTATAATGTTATACTGTCTCAGAGAAAATAAAATATTGGATTAAATTTCATCACTTATGTTGCTGATTTTATTCACTTTATCCTGTAAACATTGTTGAGTGCTTACAATGTGCCAAGTGTTGTGCTAGATACCAGAGAAATAGTAATAAACACGACAGAGGAAAATCATGTAAGTTTCCCAGCTCAGTCCTATTTTTGACCATTACAATCTTTTTCTTGGAGTGACTGGGGATATGTCCCCTTGTACCTTTCCCCCTGTGAGTGCCCCGAAGTTGACTTCTTTTCTCCCCTCACATCTGCCACCCTCATATTCTATGAAAGAATTTTTACTCTGAACTTCTTCATGCCACCAGAATGGTTATTTTAAATGGCTCTTTAAGAAAAGGCACATATTCAGATTTGCTGTGCTACTTATCACACAGACTTAAAACAG
Source organism: Macrotus californicus (assembly GCA_007922815.1). Taxonomy (NCBI): domain Eukaryota; kingdom Metazoa; phylum Chordata; class Mammalia; order Chiroptera; family Phyllostomidae; genus Macrotus; species Macrotus californicus. The sequence goes on from VMDR010002419.1 coordinate 56,656, forward strand.
TTTATGATCAAATGGTATTTTTTTAATTTGTCTTGATTCATGCGAAAGTAATTTGGATTCACATTAGTATTCTGGAAACTGATCATTAACAGTTTTTAGCTGATTTTGTAAACACATTTTCCTCCCAAAATAAACATAAACAGGAAAGAAGAGTACTTAATGCAGCTGAGGCATGAAGACACACACACATTAAGGGGAAGGGCAGGATCCCCAGCGTAAAATGGTGAAGGCATTTGAGAGTCATTTCATCACCAACATGCTTCGTGAAAAATCTGCAAGAAATATGTGAATAATTTCGTATTTGCCTGATGGGGGGATTTCACACAGCAGAGTTGTTTGTGTGTCTATCACGGATCATTGCAAATAATTAAGATGGTTGGGAGGTGGGGACTGATTAACATTTGATAAGGCAGGAGAGGAACAGCATGTGGCAGGGACCAGCGAAGTGACAGGGCTGCCTCCAGGCTTAGCCAGGGTGAGAGGTTCAGAGATACACAAAATTGGAAAGGTTTGGTGGTCCAGTCCTCCCCCAGTCAAAGCTAGGACTGACACCCCCACTGAGGGGCTGCCCAGACACCTCCAGATCAGCTCAGCTTGCCTTCTTATGACACCCAAGCAGTCTGGCATTTAAAGATGCATCTTACTAATGAGCCTAAAATAATTGTGCATGTCTACTGAATCAATGCGAATCTCATTCAGAACTCCCCCACCCCCCAGCAACCCTGTTGTACCCCCTTTTCCTTGTCCTAGTCACCTCACATCTTACACTCTTTTAGATGGTCTTCCTCCAAACTTTCCTCAAATGCCTCCAACCTGCTCTAACTGCAGGACTTCCAGCAGTCTCTCTTCCCATTTTGCTCTAGATTTTTGTATGCCAAAGTGTGGAATAACTTGGAGCCCTCCTGGGGGGCAGAAGAGGAAAAGAAACTCCATAAGTAAGACCACATCATTTGATCAAGCTTGTCACGTTGAACTGCAATATGACTTAGTGTAGCTATTTTTTCCTCATTCATTCATTCATTCATTCATTCATTCATTTTTTATATTTTAGAGAGAGAGGAAGAAAGGGAGAAAGAGAGGGGAGAGACATCGATGTGAGAGAGAAGCATTTTTATTCTCAAACATTTGGTTGCCTACCGCATGCGCCCCAGCTGGGGACTGAACCCATAACCCATGCATGTGCTCTGACCAGAGCACATGACCTTTGAACCAGTAACCTTTTGGTTTGCGGCATGACACCCAACCAACTGAGCCACACTACCCAGGGCGACCTAGTGAAGTTTCTGAGTGGACAGGGCATGTGTGGTTTAGGGTCACGGGTTCGGGAGTCAAGCAGACTTGGGTTTCCATCCCAGCTCTGCCACTGGGTGAGACCCTTCATCTTTCTGCACGTCACCTTCCTGATCTGTAAAATAGGGAGAATGACATTTATTTGCTGTGGTCGCTAAGCAGATGAAGTGTCTGTCAAGCATGTGGCACAGTGTATGTTCAACAAATGGATGGTGCAACTATTTTTATCATTCCAGTCTTGCCTCGAAATGTTCCAATAGCTCCTGGTGCCAGAAATTTTCTGAGTTGTTTTTTAATCAGCGTTAATCCAATTCAACAGACCTCAGCTGAGAACTATTCCTGCCAGGAACTGGGCTGAAGCTGCAGATTTGGAGGTGACAAAAATGAGGCCCCTGTTCCTGAGAAGCACCAACCGTCACTTGTTATTCCTTACAGAATTCAAAGAAGGGAACCGATAAACTGACGTGTACGTTAACAGGAGAAAATGAAAATAGCCTGCTCTAAGGTACGTCCAGCTCTTCCGTGGTTTGAGTCTGCTGAAGTAAAAGACAAGGTGCTCTGTTACCACTTGGCAATAGGTGGGTTGCTGGTCTCTTGAAGCCTCAATTTACTCCTCTGTGACATGGGGATCCTGCAGCTTGGCCTGTCTGTATCTCTAAACTTTACTGAGAAAAAGAGTGGGAGAGGGGACATGATTTGGCACTCTAAGTGCCATGTAAATTTAAGGTTGTTGCTATCCCTAGTCCTGATTACTGTGAGTGAACTTGAAGTCCCCCAATTTTCTCCCAACCCCCCCTCCACAATTTGAAGAGGTAAATCCCTGAGGCACACAAACACTCTGCGGGCCCTCCAATCCCTTTTTCCTGCCCTAACAAGCTAGGGGAGCCATGGGGTCCTCAGCCATCCTCCTGTAAGAGTCTAAGGAATCTGATTTCAGGAGGCAAAGAACTCTGGTTTCATGTGACAAAGACGCAACTCAAACTATATTAAGGAGAAAACATAGGAATGTACTGGCTTATGACATCCAAGAGAGGGCTAGGTCAGGGAGTCATGAGTCAAGGGGCAGCTCAGAATACACTTTTGGGAAATGCTCTTTCAAACTATATAGTTTCTGGATAGAACTGCCAATCATACTTCTCTGGCCACAGTGATTGGTCCAAGATGGACCTTGCAGGGGATGCTGATGGTGCCTGTCTAACCTGCCCATGGGGTAGACTGAGAGTGCCATGGGAGTCATTAATGCTCCTTGAGCAACCTACAACCGGTGAGGGGCGGCAGTTGGTACATAAACACTCCAGCTTCCTCACTCCATGGTGGGTGTGCACCAGGTCTGGGACTAGGCACCAAATGCAAGGGAGTGCCAAAAAAGCTCAGTAATCAAGGTAAACTGGGTTTTGATGCCATCTTTTTTAAACATCAAAGTTAATGCAAAAACTCTATGCTGTACAAAATATCAAAATTTAAAATAGAGACAACCCTGGAGTTATTGATTTTTCCTTTACCTCAGGCTCTAATATGGCTCAATTGGGCATTGGTGTGTGTGTATCTCTTAAGCTCTTGTTGGCAAGTTTAGTAGAAAAGGGAAGTGAAAGTACCCTAGGACAGGCTGAGACATCATCCTCACCAGGCTTCCAAGTGAACCCACCTGTGGTCTGCTCGAGCTTGGGGTGCTATCATCCCCATCGTGCTGCCCAGAGCTCTCTGGGGGACAGGGTGGGGGGAGAAGGCAGGGACACATGGGAGCAGTAGACTGAGGACATATGGGCAGTTTATTCTTGATGTCCTTGGAAGAGTGGTCACAATTTGGATGATGTAAGACAACAACTCAGACAGATAACCCTCAGGAGAGTGAAGGTCATTTCAGCTAACAAATCACTTATTTAGTAATAGAGAAAGCAAACAACAGATAAACACACAAACATGGTGAGCCCCCACGAGAGGGTTTTAAATCAACTCTCTCTCTCTCTCTCTTTCTCTCTCTCTCTTTTCGTCTGTGGGTACCCTTGTCGAATGACACAAAGCAAGTAGCATACAGGAGAATGGCTTCTTCCTAGGCACACCCCAAATGACAGGACTACCTAGATATTAGTGCCTCTTTTGTGGGGAGAATTTGATCCTTGCACCATTATAAACCAAGCTTGGGGGAAGCCAAGCCTACGATCAGAATGCAATTGAAGTATGTTACCTATAATAGGTTCAGATGTTTGTGATCTTCAGCATTTTATGAATTCTGCAGCAGATGGGCGAGGGCCAGGTAGCGGGCGAGAACAGACTGGGTAAGGCAGGCTGGCACTCTGACAAGGGCAGCCCCAGCTGTGGTTCGGGTGTTATTCAGCAGGCCCACCCACTGCACCAGCAGCCTGCCTTCCCGAGCTCATGGCCACGGCCGCCTTAATGAAGAGTGGAGGTAAGCACGAATCCCGGCTTTCTAGGGATCACAACATTTGAGAAACCCAGAAGAATCGACATGATGGAAATGGTGCCAAGTTCTTTTGCCTCTTGCTTTTCAACGAAAACTGAAATAAAAAGGAGAGAGAGAGAACCTGCTAATAAAATGCACATCTAAACACTTTCCAGTTTTCCTGGGCTTTTAATTTTTTTCCTCAAAAACTCTGTGCTGGAGAAGGGAAAGCAAAGGGTAAGAGCTGACAAAAAGAAATCTTGAATGGATGCAAGAGTGCAGGCAAGCCAGTGGACTAGGGTGCTACAGTTGGGGTTGCACATCTTTGACCTGTCATTGTGTCCATTGTGTGACTTCAGGCTAGTTCTCAGCTTGCCCAGCTTTGTTTCCTCATTTGTCAAATGACCAAAATAATATATATCTCATAAGCTGTTTATCTGTATCATGCAATGAGGTGATATGTTAATAGCTAGTGTCTATTGAGCACTTAATATGACTCAGATTTTTATGTATTAACTCTCTTACATCCTCATAGCAATCCTGTGTTTTAAGCCATTCTCATTTACAGATGAGAAAAATGAAGACAAAGAATGTAAATAATTTGTCCAAGATTATAGGCAATAAGTGGCAGGCCCAGAGGAAGCCAGGCCAGTTCTAAAGCCTGTAGTTTGGAGCCCCAAGATGTCAAGGTTCTCAGACTGTTACCTGCAAAGCCAGATTCCTAACAACCAAAAGTTCTTCTAACTCATGTGACAGCAGAACTGGACCTGACCTGAATTATTTAGCACCAAAACCTCAGCTGAACTGAGTTGAGACTATTTATAGTTTTTATTTGTCCCATGTAATGTGTACATTCATACATTTTTCACAGCAAAATATATCCACTTGCGTGTTTCATTGTAGGGTGCTGCCCCAGTTACTGCTGGGAGTTAGATAAGATATCCTTTATAAAACTTTGGAAATTCTGAACTGTGGAACCCCCCAGCTCCCAGGGCTTCACGATGGCATTGTGGACCTCTGCCGCCTCTCCAGTGTAGGCACTCACCATGAGTTTGCCTCATGGTTCACAAATTCAGCTAGTATAACAGCTTCAGATATGTTCATTCAGGTATTCATTCAACAAATACTTATTGCCTGTTTGCCACGTGCAAGTTCTGTTTTCAGCACTGGGGGGAGAGTGAACCAAACACCTGTTTTCTTGTCCACACCAAACTTACAGTCTAAGGGATATAATAAGAGGAGAAAATGAGAGAGGAACGTGTTTTAACAATAGGGTGCTACGGGCCCAAATATATCAGGATGCCCTGCATTCATCTATGCCTCTAAGCAAACACAACAGAAAGGAGCATAACCTGTAATAACAGAGAAATAAAAGAACTTGGGAGAAAAACAACACCCCATAATTATTCTAAGAGAGTAAAACTGTGTGCCTTGAAATATTGAAGTAATTATCAGGTTAAATTTCTATGATCCCTGCAATTTCCATAAAACCTGGAAATGTTTGAAGCATAGGCCTGGCATATCTCTTAAAGCAAAATTATACTCTTTTTTCACTCAGACTAAAAGGTCATAATTAAAGATATAATGAAGTGAAGTGAGTAACGGGATTTGTGCTTCACTGGGGAAGTGAATGTTGCCTGGGGCCCCCTCCTGCCCCTGGGGGTGGGGGTCACCAAGTCAGCCAGTCTTGGGAGTCCCCACAGGGCCCCTCACTCTTAAAGAGGTGAAAGCAAAGTTGTCACCAGGACCAACAGGAAGTGGTCCATGAAAATACTGGGCCAGAGAAGATTCTTCCTGGTTTTGGGTGTGTTTTCAAGATTTTTAGCATTATTTTTTTTTCTGGATATTAAACAAATACATACCCATAGTAAAATACAGATGGGCAAAAGTAGATTTACAGTTGTGAGTATGTGAAACACAATTTATCCTTGTATTATTATTTATTGTATTATTTTCCATATGAACAACTGTAACCCTACTTTTGCCCTACCCTGTATTTGGAATGCTTTTTACGGAGGCCTAAATAAATATAGAAAATGCCACCTATAATCATCTCACTATCCTGAGACAACTGCTAGTAGTGTTTTAATATACTTCCTTCTAGATTTTTCTACGTACTTTTCCTCATAGTTGAGATTTGCCTACTTTTTTTAATTTAAAATTATCATTAACAATAACAATTCCAATTCATTGACCACTCTCTATGTTCCTCATTTAAATTCTTAAGCAATCTCATAAAATTGGTTCCATAATTGGCAATTAGTTGACATCTTTGTGGCTCAGTTTCCTATCTATAAAATGGGACATTTGTATATTAATAATGCCAACCTCATGGAATTGTTGTGAGAATCTTGAGTTAAGACATCTATCTAAAGCACTTGGAACAGTGCCTGGCCTATAGTAAGCACTTAGATGTGTTGACTCTTATTATTATCTTCCAATTTTATGAATAAGGTAACCAAGGTATGAAAGATTTACTAGTTTGTCCAAGGTCAGTAACTAGAGGGGGACAGGGTCAGGACCTGAACCCAGACAGTATGGCTTCAGAATATATGGCTTTAAGCCAAGTTTAGTGAGAGCCAAGGTGCTTTTGAAAGAAAGGAGTGGAATTTGACCCACAGTTGGAATTATGACATATATAGATACAGGTGATAGATTTCCTGGGGCTCCAATGGAAGCCAAATTGCCAGAAAGACATAGGAGGGGTTCTAAGGGAAGCATCCTTGACTGAGAAGCTATTTCTATGTCCTTTACTGCTGGATCCCTACTTCCTAGAAGAGCAGAAGAGCCCTGATGTACAGTAGGCATTCCATAAATAGTAGTTGACTGACTAAATCTTGCATGATGGAGTCATACTCAGCAAATGGCTTAGAGATCAGAGGGACTGATGGTTTCAGGGTAGCTGCTGACATCAGAACTCATCTTGACTTCCCCACCTTGGCAGAATGTGTATTCCTTGAGAGAAAGAGCCATAAAAACCACACTATTAAAAGGGGTCTCCCTAAACTATAATGCCTGAGATCCCCTGCCGTGGGATTCTCATCCTAAGGTAGCTGCACCATCTTCAGCTCACCTCTTGGGACTGTCAGTCAGTGCCCAAGGCAAGCTGCAACAGAGTGTCAGCTATATTGGCACCTACCAGGTGATGGCAGAAACACGTCCAAGCCTGACCTGCACAGATGTGGTGGTGGCTACTCAGGGTACAGTAGCATTCACAAAGCTTGAGTCAGAAAAATGAGCTGTGTTACTAAGCTTTGGAGCACTTAGGGTTCTATCCACCACACATCTCCACCTATCCCAAATGCACATAACCCAAGCCAAGGACAATCTTGCTCATTTTGCAAATAAGGGAACTGGAGAGAAATCTACAATGTGAGGGAAGAAACAGCAGGCCCTCTCCTGCTTGACATCAAGACATCGCCAAACAGTAAAACTTAATATTCTCACACACACACAAAGGGTAAATGTGCTGGCTATATTAATTAACTCCTCAGTGGGAGAAATCCTTTCACAATGTAAACATATATCAGATTATCACATTATATGTATTAAACATCTTATGATTTTATTTGTTGATAATATCTCAATAAACCTAGAAAAAAAGATGTCAGAGAGCAGCCATGCCAAGAATGGCAGTGGGACAGTGCAGCACATGGCGGGCCCATTGTGGACAGAGGTTCTAGAGCAGCAGCTTAGTGAGACGGGTCCGCAAGCATCAATTTGGACAAAGCCATTGCAGTCTTAGAGATCCAGAAGGATCAGGGGTAGGGGATCCTTCAAGGGGCCTGAACTTCCAACATGAGTTAGCAGAGGTTTGGGGTTGGGGAGATTTGGGCACTAAAATGCTAACAGAATATTTGGGTTGCAGTCTCTCCCCAAGTAACATGTATCTGGGAGACAGAATGGGGTGCTTTTTTAAGGCATGGACTTTGAATTCAGATTGATCTGGGGGTGAATACCAGCTCTATTTCTTGAGCAGATTATGTATCCCCTGTAGCCTTGGTTTCCAAATCTCTAAAATGGGAATGATAATATCTACCCCACTGAGCTTCCTTGAAGATGAAATATGCAAAGCGCTCAGGGAGAGTCCTGGTATTTGTCATCTACTGTGAAGAAAGCATCCTCCTGCTTGGCCATAGCACGTCTCTGCACGTCACCTCATTACCTCCTTGCAATGACCCCTCAAAGCAGGTATTATTATCATCCCCAGCTCATGAAGAAGGACACCAAGTCTCAGAAACCTCGAGTGATTTCTCAGACCACACTAAGTGACGAAATGTCTGGGTCCCTTTAATCGTAGCAGATAAGTAGTTTAGTAAAGACAATGAGCTCATTGACACATTAAAAAGCTTGGCCTTCCCTAGAGCAAAATAATTGTGGGACCTGGACTTCAACTGCAAGCAGCCCCCAGAATTAAAGCGGTGACTACCTGTTTTGCAGCAGCTGGGCCCCAAAAGGGGACAGCCCGTCCCCTCAGAAGCACCATCTTATTTCTCTGCCCCTCTAACGATGACCCTGTGAACATGAAATTCATTAAGGATGTAGGTAAGTAGAGGTTCTTTGTGGCATTGTTTAAAGTAGTGAAAAATGGAATGTCTCCCACATAAGTGCTCAACCATGGATCAGCTGATTGGATTATGGTGCACAGACATGATGAAAAAATATAATTTAAAATGGTGTTCCAGAAATACCTCTAGCACTAAGGAAAGTTTATCATGAAATATTATTACAACAGGGTATGTTATGATTCCTTTTAAACAAAATATATAATATATGCATAGAAAAGACTCTGGGAAGCTATTGCCATGTTACATTGGTTGAATCTGAGTGAGATTAAGGGCATTTTTAAATGTTCATTTTGCCTATATAACCTAATGTAAGATCATTCCAAAGAAAGTTGGGGTAAACTAAATAGATTACCTAGAATTAGATATTAATAATTTGCTTCACTTCAAAAGAAAGATTAGATTCAGACCAAACATTCTCTGAATATTGGGATTAATGTGCTGATCTGCCATGTAAATCAGCACTCACATTGCTCCCTAATGCTTTATTCTATCTATCTTCTTCTTCACTTGCAACCAACCACCTTGTAGTGTTCGCCTACTTGATTGCATTCAAAACACCCACTAGGAATGGATAAGTTCCTGAGAGCGGGGACTTTGTTCACTGTTGGCACAGAGTTGCTTAAAACACATTTGTTGAATCACACTTCAAAAAAAAATGATTGAGAAGGCTTGTGTGACCCACTCTTCTATGAGAGGCACGTCCTTCTCTTCCCGTGCAGCACCCCTCTTTCCTCTCCACCTTCTCCCCACCCCCATCATCATCATCCATTCAGGTTGTTTAGTGTCCGCAGTACCACGGAGTACCACAGAGGTAATCTCGACGTCAGTTTTTGTAACAATGGCAGACAGCTCTTGAGCGGTGTGATGGCTTTCTGTACCTTTTGTTTTCTCATGTTTTCCTCCCATCAGTCTTCAAAGATTGTGGCAGCTGCTTAGATGCTGAAAGAAGGCAGAATGTCCTGGACTTTGGGGCCGGGAGTAGGAGGTTAGGCTCTGGGGTGAAGAAAGGATCAAGTGAGAGTGGTCATAAACTTTCCAGGTGGGAACTGTTAGCCCAAGACTTAGATGGGGAAAATGAGGCACAGTGAGGCCCTGTGACTTGCCTAAACCGCTGGATTGTTGTCAAGGCTCCCTTTGGGGACCCATGACACTCTCCACCAAGGCACCCATGCTTGTCTGATTCCCACTGGACTGTAAACTCCTGAAAATTGAGGCCTAGGTTTTGTTTGCTTTTGTAATCCACTGCCTAGCACAGTGCCTGACACATAGTAAGGGCTCAGTGAACATTTATTAACTCGATAGCCTGAAGTAACATAGCTAGTAAGTGATAACATTTTGACTAAAACCCATGTCTCTGATTACTTCGCATTAGGTAAATTCTTGGAATGATCTATTTTTAATGAGATGAATGCAGCCCCCTCCCTACTTTGAGTTTCTTCATTTTCTCTCAGCCTGTTCTCAGTCCAGTTTGTTTCTCCACAACAGCCACTCTTTTGGCTGGTCCTTTGGTGGACTTGATAACAAAATGGTGTTTCAGGGCAATCACCAAAAGCCATACGCAAACTGAGTCTCCTGCATGGTCAGGAGAGGTTGGGGAAACCAGGAATACCCCAATGTGCTGGCCACTCAGGAACGGGAAATGCTCCAAAAAGCAGCACATGCAGCCTCTTCAGCCCTGCTTGGAGAACAGGGTGAGTGGGTAGGGACGCAGCAGCAGAAATACAGCGAATAACCATAAAAGCCCCAGCAAGGCGCGCTTTGAATAAAATTAGTAGCTAGCAGTTAAATTTCACTGAAGTGGCCAGCATTGTGCTAAACACTTTATGTGGAACTTCTCATTCAATTCTTCTAGCAATCCTAGGGGACAGGTCTTATTATGCCCAGTTTGCAGAAGACAAAACAGAGGGCTGGAGAGGTTAAGTGACTGGCCCAGTTGCACACAGCTAGTGAGTTTCAGAGTAGATATTAGGACTCAGGCTTATCTGTCTCATGAGCCAGGCATGGATGCTTTTCGGGGCGTGTCCAAACAAGCTCCAGTCTGGCTGGAGACCCACAAGAATCTCTAGCAAAGGCTAAATGGCTGGACCTGGAATAGTCTCGCGGCGGGCCCAGGGGTTTTTCCAGAGGACCCTCTTCCTAGCTCTCCCCAGCCCTCGGCACCGCCACCCAGGGAGTACGGCTGCCCTCTGGGCGGGCGCTGTCCCAGAGCGGCCGGGGCGCGGATCCGGATGCTCAGAGCGGACCGAGGGGTGGGCGCGCAGCTGCTGCGGTTTGGCCGGGTCGTGGCGGCGCGGCCTAGCAGATGGCACCGGCGGGGGGCGGCCGTTTGGCGTTCGTAGCACTTTCCTCTCTCGCATATGTTGCGAGAGAGCGAGCGGGCGGGCGGAGGGGACGACCTCGAGCTCGCTGTGGATGCCAGTTTCCAGCCTGGGAAGTGCTCCCTGGAAGCTCCAAACCCCAACTCTGGCCAGCGGGACCGCGTCCAAGGGGAGAGGGGGGTTGACACCCATGCATCTGTTCTGCCCATCAGGGGACAACGACACATTGCACTTCTTACCCTTACCATAAGGCTACAGGAAGGGTCTTAGTCCCATTTTACAGCTGGAAAACTGAGGAACAAGAAGGACCTGACCATTGATGGGACCAGGACTAGAACCCGAGTTCACTGACTCCTGCTTGAGTGTTCAGCTCCACACGGAGACCCACGTATCCCCAGCTAAAGGGTCCCACCAAAAAGCAAATGAATTTTCTTGATATTGGTTTTCTGTGTCCCAAAAAATGTTCTTCCTCTTGCCGGACCTTTGCAGGTGATGTCCTTTTGAACCCTCTCCCCAATCCTCCTGCCATCCCCCAGTTCCCCTAATGACTCCTTCAGATCTTAGATCAGGTCACTCACCAGAAGCCTTCCCTGAAGGGCACCAGAGCCCTAATCATGGCTATGACCAATAAATTAATGTGTGTGCTCCCACCCCCGCCCCAAACTCTAAGCTCTAGGAAGGCAGGGAGGGGGTGTACTTTTTGTTCAGCGTTTTATTCCCAGTACATAATAGGCACTCAAGGAACAGTTATGAATGAGTGGCTGAATGAATGAATGAATGAATGAACAGGCTTTATGAACTAGCACCTGCTTCCTCACGATCCAATGACCTGCTGGTTGCTGGTGGAGGGAGGGTGGGTAATACAAGAATGAAGTGTTGCTTGGAAATTCTGGGCCTCCTCAACAGCAGTGTTTTATTAATTAAATGTGTCCTGTGGCTGATTCCCTTCCTTCTCCTCATCCCCTCCCTTTGCCCTGTGACTGGAGGCCCAACCCTCTCTCCTGTTGACAGAATGGAGTCTTCCTTGTGCTGATGAATGAAGTGACCCTTAATAAGATGCAACCAGGCCAGAAAGAGCCAAATGAGAGAGTTGGCAGCTTTGTAAGTGGTTTTTCCGGGGAAAAGTAGAAAAATGGACAGTAAAATGAAGCCTTTAAGTTGCTTTTCTGACCTGCTTGGTGGGAGAGCTAGGGATTCCAGGACTTTGGAGAGCTTCCCAGATGGAAATAATTCAGATGCAACAAACATTTACTGACACCCACTAGGTGCCAAGGGCTCCTTGGGGCTTTTTGACAAACAGTTCGAAGGATGCTTGGCGCACTCAAGGCCTCATCTGAACCTCCCCAGAAGTCCGTTCTTCAGAAAAGGGAACAGCAGCTCATGGGGTCAGATGGGCTGCCCAAGATCTCTTTGACACGATTTTATCCAGAAATGAGTTTCATTACTTTTTGAAAAGCCCAAATGTAATTTTTTTGGTGATTTTTAAAAAAATCTCGTAAATTTGTGGGTTCTTGACTTGTGGGTTGATAAAAAACTACGTCCTCATTGAGAGGTCTGATTGACAGAGCCTGAGCTCCCTCGTTTACTGAATTCAGTCGCTCTTTTAGTTCATTGAAATGATCACCAGCAATAACTCCTTAACAGGGTTAATGGCTACAGCTTGTTTGTACTCATCACTTATTGGCTAAGTGGCACTATTGAATTAATGTGTCTAATACTCTTTATACATTAGCTCATTTAAACCTCACAACAACACCACTGAAGTAGGCACATTTGTCTTCCCTTTATGGGTGAAGAAACTGAGGGTCCAAGAAGTTAAGTAACTTCTCCAAGGTCAAGTGCTAGAGAGTTACAGAGTCAGGATTCAAACCTAGACAGTTAACTGCTAGGTGCTGCCATATTAATGTTTTTTCAGAGGGTTCTCTGAGGAATCCCAGGGTTCCACCAGAGGTGAAAGAGATTGATGCGAAGGGACATCTGGTCGGGCAGGTGTGAAAGTCTAGACCATCCAACCAGGGTAGCTCTTTCCTTATCCCGTAAGGTGGATCTGTAAGATTTTATTGAACAAAGAGATTCCAGTGCTAAAAAATTGGAATCTAATAGACAATACAATTGGTCCCACAGCTCCTGGAAGGCCTCCCTCATCTCCTCTGTGCATTACGCCACAGTGGTGCCCAGCCCTGTGTCTTAGCAAATGCAAACTGCATTGAATGAAATATATCAGAGCATATTGGGGTAGCTATTCCACTGCATTTTATTCTCTGTTCCTTCCAAAGCTTCCAGGGGCGCCTGTAGCCATGTAGAAAAGACACTGGCAGACCTACCAGCAGGCAGTGGTTATAGAGAAGAACTTAGTGCAAGTCAGAGAAGAGACTTGGTGAAGGTGACCTGAGAGCAAGCACAGGGAGTACCTTGATGCTGTGGCTGAAATTTTTCCCAGGCATTTCCTGGAGTTAGTGGGTAAGAAAGGACAACAGCCTCAGGATAGAGCAAGTAAAAGCCTCAGGCTTTGGAGGCAGGGGAAGAGGGCTTTGTTACCTGTTGAGAAGACAATGATTCTGCCTTTGCTTGATGTTGAAGATTGAGGCACTCATATACAACCAATCAGTCTGCTGGGTGCCCACCGTAACTCCCTATCCATACCTCTCTTCATCCATACTTACAAATTTTTGTAGTTAGTATCTTCAAGGTTACTCTTATGTTTATTACTTACATCCCATTGTGTTCTCCAGTGTTAGATGTACAATAAAATTGGGTATTAGCAAAAACTAACTAGAATCAGATAAACACAGAAATTAAAATAAATGGCAAAGATAGAGAAGAGAGTTAAGACACAGATATGCAGATGGTAACCTCCTGAACAATTATTGCAGTTGAGCTTCAAAACTAACTTTGAGCTTCCTAGTGGCCAGAGTGAAAAGGGAAAATATATCTATATTGATATCGATGTAGATATAGATCTCCATTATACAATGGATTTTCTATGAAGATATGCTGAATTGCTCAGGAAATGCTGAGCTATTCTCAGAACTTAAAACAAATAGAATTTTCTTGTGCAGGGCCTCATCTACTAAGAAATGTAGATTGAGATATCTTGTACAAAATGTTTCCTACAATAAATTCAACATAGTTTTCATTCACAAGGCCAGATGACAACTTAACATAAAATTGAACCTTGGTGAAAACAGTGCTTTAGAGAGCCATGTAGATATGGTTCTGATAGTCCAGGAATGCAGATAATAAAGATAAATTTTATGGAGGAATAGAGAGAACCACAAGACCTTCAAATAGTCCTCCCTAATCAGTGCTTCTCTCAGCAGGGCTTTGGCTAGGACGTGGGCAGTAGGCAGTTCAAACTTTGAGTGTGGGTACTGTGTTTTGCTGATTAAGTGCAGATCCAGCCTCAGACTTTCTATCCAGTCTATTCCCAAATTTAGTTACTCAGTGAACATTCTTCAAATCTAAAGAGAAAGATGCATAAATTATGTGAAGTGGAACGCAACCAAATACATATTTTTTAAATTCTTACAAATAAAACTGTATTGATGTTATATAGGTGTTTCTCCCACTGCTTTTTCCCAAATCATGGTCCAAGTGAGTTCTACCAGTCTGTTTAGATCTGGCCTGGCTATTTCTGGTTCATTTAGCAGGTGCACCATTCATCTACAAGGAAGGAAGAGAGTAAAGATGTCATCAATAATATTCCTACAGAGCCTCCAAGTCAACCAAGTTCTCCTGGTGTGGGAGGCAGTAATTTGTTTCCTGATATATGGGGATTGCTTTTCTTTGGTAGCTTAGACCCAATCAGTCTTCAGAGGTGGTAGTAATTAATAGGTAAGGGAGTGCAAATACATCTGAATTAATAGAGCCACTAGGTGTGACTAACTATAATATGATTACATGTGAAATTAACCCAGAGATCAAACCTAATCAATCCAGACTAATAACTGCCAGGACAACAATTTGTGGTTTTAGATGAGTTTACATGGAAAGGAACTAAGGAAAATGAACTCTGCTGGAATGTAAAAGCTGTATTTTTTTTTTAAAGTGTGAGTAGCATACTAAGATTATAAATATATATGTAGATTATATCAATGTTCAGATGTCACATAACCAAATCATTATTTATATTGGCAAGTGAGAGTCAACAAAATTAGAAAATCAGAAATTAAGAAAGAGAAGCACAAATTTAAAAAGTGAAACTGATGTACTTGAACAACAATAATAAAAAAAGGTGAAGCTGAAATAGCATCAAATCTGAGACTTCCAATATTGTAACTTTTATTATTTATTTAAGTGATCCCAGTAACTTGAAAATGTTACTAAACAGTATTTTACATATCTGCTATAAAGAGCAAGATAAGAAACAACCACGAACTTGCAAGCCAGCTTAAGGACCACAACATTAACAAACTCATGGCAGCTCTTGTGGGTCACATCCTCGTAAAAATCCCTGACTCCACCCTCACCCCAGTGGTAAACACTCTCCTGAATTTTGTCCATTGTGATAGATTATATTGCCAGACTCAATTTCACCCCTCACTGTATCCACACCTTTTTCTATGTAGCTTTGCCGAGGCCTCCTCCCACTGCGGTGAGGCCACCATCCTTTATTAAAAAAAAAAAAATTGCCACGTAAATTTCTTTGGCCAATGGAAGGAAGCAGAATTATGTCATTTCCAAGCCTAGGCCTCCATAGTCCTTCCATGTACCCACATGCGTTTTGTACCCTTTCCATTGTTGATGTAAGAAACATCCAATCCTGTAGAGAATTTGTATGAGTTTATTTGAGCCAAACCAAAGACAATTACTGGGAAGCAAAATCTCAATGGATTGAGAAAATGCTCTGGAGAATGGCAGTTTTGCAGTTTGTTTCATACATGAGAATCAAAGGGGAAGGTGTAAGGAGGGTTACAGAAAACTCACTGGGGGTAGATTAGGGAGGCAAGAGAAAACAAAGCAGGGAAATCTCTGAGATTGGATGAGGTGTTAAATAAAGAGTCACATACTTCTTTTTCATTGGTGGATCCAGGGTAGTTAACAATTAACATTTACAGCACATAGAGATAGTATTTGGGCAAGAAGATAACAATGAAGGGTTCTGGTGGGAGGTTGTGCCCCGAGGGATCTGGGAAAAAAGGGACTTCCTCTGACACTCCAAAGGTCTGTTATCTAGATGCCAGAAGACACTGGAAGGGCTCAGTTAAGGTAAAGATTGACCTTTGTCAAGGAAGAAACTGGCCTAGGACATCGTTACCTGCTATGACTCACTTCTAGTTAGGAAGTTTTAATGTCAGATGATCGTGTGCGGTTACTTTCAGTCTCTGACTGCCATGCTGGCCTCCCCTGAGCTTGTCAAGGTTAGTGTGTGGCCCCTTGTTTGTCCACACCATCACCATGAAAAGAACATGCCTAGACTAACATGCCCGTGGAGGAGAAGGATGAAAGATGGGGGACAGAGTGGAGTCACCCTGCTGAACCCAGTCCAGATCGGGCAACCCCCAGATCCATGAAAAGAAAGAACTAGCTTCAAGACACAGGGTTTTGTGTGGTTCCTTATATGACATTTTTGTGGCAATTGCTAAGTTATAAAGTCTTTCTTTTCTTCACATTTTATTGAAGATATGTACTATTTCATTGCACACATTTTTGAACTTTATATGAAAGGTACAATAACTTGTGAATTCTTTTGTATAGCTGACATTAGGATTTAAAAGGTCCAAGTCAACGATTGAAGAGGGCCCGATACAAGCCAAAAGCTTAAAAAATTACAACAGTAAGCAGGTAAACAGACTTTCAGATGGGCATCTTGCCAAGGAGCATCCCAGCCAGGTCAACATAAATGATTGTAGCAGCACACAGATGATAATGCTGTTGGGCAACACAGCAGAAAAGATAAAGAATGAGCCCTTCAGGTATGGGTGCTTTCCATCTGAGGGAGACTGTGGTAAGATGGAAGAGTTGGGGAGCTGTGGGGTCAGACAGACCTGTCCAGAGCCCCACACCCTCCCTTTTCACGGGTGTGACCTTGAGCCATTATTTTATACTCTCTGAGCCTCAGGGTTGCCTTCTGAGGGATGGAGATTTTAACCTCTCCACACAGAGGACCGAAAGCCAGTTCATTCACTCCTATGAAACCATGGGTTTTAGTTCTAACTTTCAGAGAGGGCGTGAGAGGGGATGAAATTAAGGTCATGGGATGGAAGGAAAAAGGAACTCTTGGTCTGAGGCATGGAGAATGTGTGAGTGGAAGGAAGTTTGTGAGTTTTATTTGTTGTTTAGATGAGCTTCCACTGATTCTCTCGAACCTGTAGTTGGATGCTTCCTTCTCAGTGGAGAAGAAGGCTGTCAGCTGCAGGTTTGAGAGAGTCAAGAACTGAGTTAGGGTTCTGTGGAGAGAGCTATGAACAGCCAGAGGAGACAAAAGCCGTTCTCACTGCTTTGTGTAGCAGATCTTCAGATCTGTAAATACTGCCCTGTGGGTAGGAATGGGACCAATAGAACCAAATTGCTCTGCAGAGTAGAGAACTTTGAGGACGTTGATGAGGAGCCCAGGAACAAAGAAAGACCGAGAGAGAAGAGAGGGAAGGGAGCAAAAAGAGGGTTCTGACGGATGTAAAGGGGGTGGGACCTGGGGCAGGGGAGAGTCAGGGAGAAGTCCCTGAGGATGGGTACCGCCAAGAGATTTTTAAACATAGGGATGTCTAATGTTCAGCTTGACATGGTTTGCTATTCTTGACTGCTAAATCATCAGTAAAAAATTTTTTTCTACAACAACTGCTTGCTGGAGACATCAAAGCCACAACCAGCCATCTCTCAAGTGAGATACAGGGTTGAGGGAATAGGTGAAGAATCGTGCCAGGCAAGAAGATCAAGAATTTTGTGGAAGAATTGGAGCAAAGGCATCCAGGAGAGAATAACCATGCACACAGATTCCCAGAGGTGAGGGGAGGGTGCCAGGTTTCCCCTTGCATGTCCGGTGGGTATTCAAGCTGTGTTTTTTGTTTTTGAAGTACAAGTTCTCACACTCAGGTAGATGAGAGTCAAAAGGATAACCTGATGCAAAAAAAAAAAAATCACTGATCTTTGTTCATTGAGTTGGATGAAAACTTAAACCCTTTTTTGAAAACAGTGGTGAAATTTACTTGTTCTGAGGCTTTCAGAGTTGGTTAAGAACAAAATTATTAAGTTACTTTGGAAAAAGAAAATCGTATTAACCAGAGCTCCTTTTGGAGAGCGTTCTATGTAGAGTCAGAAGGAATATTTAGTATGCCTTTTAGAATAATAATAAGAGGTAACATTTACTGAGTATTTCAAATAGGGCAGGCCCTGTTCTGAGTCTTTTGCAAGTTATTAAATTATTTAATTTTCACTAGAACTCTATGAAATGGATACTACTATCATCCCTACTTAATAGATGACAAAACCGAGGCACAAAGAGGTTGAATAATTTGCTCAAAGTCACAAAACGAGGGAGCGGTGGACCTGGAATTTTATATCATGGAGTTAAGAAATCACCTAGTTGTAGAGGGTGGTGTGTGATATCAGCACCTAGTGAGTAGAGGCCAAGGATGCTGCTAAACATCCTACAATGCACTGAACAGCCTCCCCCAGCAAAGAATTATCCAGCTCCAAATGTGCCAAGGTTGAGAAATCCTGCTTGTAATCCCACACTATGCCTCCTATTGGTTAATGTGTGTGGGAGCCGCCCCAAGAGGCATGCTGCATCCATACTATTGGTGTTACACTACATTTCCTTATAAGAAAGTGGGCCTGGTTTACTGCAGGGGTTTTGTTTTACTGAAAGGGATGTGCAAATTAGAAGCCAGAGCTGAATTGCTTAGGACAATGAAGGACCAACTGAGCATTTTATGGCGGAAGGGCGGCAGCAGAGATAGGCCACTGGAGATGGTGAGAGAAAAGGCGACCATGAAGGACACCTACATCCGGATGAGATGTCTGGACAATTTTGCTGTGCAGGGTACATGTAAGCCCTCTCTTGCAGCTCTCAAACACCATTTTATTAATCGGCATTGCTTACAAATGTGTTGCATAGTGGGTGTTCTTTTGGAGGGAATTAAAAATATATACAAGTATATGCCCCCTGACATACACATCACAGAGTAGAAACAGGCTTCTTGTTCATGCGGGACATGAAAGTTATATCAGCACATCTCAGCCACTTCTACAGCTTGTAGGAAAGGGTGAAGACGACGTGCTACTCATATCCCTGAGCACCATTCACAAAGCCCTGGACAAGTTCCTTGACTCCCGTGGCTGCATCCTGATGGCTCTCAAATTTCTGTGTCCAGCCCAGTCTTTGCATCTGATCTGCAGACCTGTTATCCACCTTCTCCCTAAATATCTCTATTGGCTTCTCAAAAATAAACATCTTCAAAACTGAACTCATGATCTATCCGTCTCTATTTCTACCTGATCCCCACCATAGTAGTTGATGGAATTTCCCTGTAGCTGCTGTTCAGGCAACAATCATCAGAGATTTCTATCTCTCAACAACTTCCCCGTCGAATCACCGAATCTGTCTCTAAAGTATCTCCTGACTGTGACCCCCTTTTCCATCCACAAATCCCCCAACTATATGTCTGCTGTTGTTATGAATATTCAACACCAAAGTGGAAAGGCTAAAACACAGTTTCTCCAAATCAATATCTCAGGCTCTTTCTGCCTCTAGTTTTATAAATGACCCAGAAAAAAAAAAACAAATGTAAATTCATGGTGAGTGCTGATGATACAGAATTATGTGGCAAGCTGGGGCCAGGGGCAAAGAGCAGGAAAGATTCATCATGACTTCAATAGCTCAGCAATTGAGCTGACACATAGCCAATTAAGTGTGTTCATGGGAAGCGCTGAAGAAGTCTGCAGCGAAACCCACGGAAAGAAGGCAGGCATGGACCAGCTGATTTTGAACCAAATGTAATCAGCTCACCTGGAGAGAGAATCTCAGCTCCTAAAAGGTAGGTGAACAGACAGGGTTGAAAAGAGAAGCATGGCTCCACCAGTCCCAGGCAGGGATACGTCCCCTTGTACTCTCTAATATCAGCATAAGCATAGTCAGTTGTCCCGGATTTTCCAAAGATTTTTTTTTCTCAGCACTGGGCAAATGCGTCCTTCGGGCAGTTGAATCCTTTAGTCTTGTAAACTGAGAAATGTAGATTTTGTCAAGCTAGAAAGGACCTCAGCAGTCAGCAGTGTTGGGATTCCCAACAGCAGGTTAGGAACGTCCGGAGAACCTTGGAGCTACTGAAAGGGATGCTCGAACCCACGTAGACATTATGCCTGTCTGTGGACCAAATCAACCAGTGAGGTTGAATCTCAGGGTTATGGATCTATCCCTAGGTAGTTCATAGTGGATTTTAGGCTTCTATGAATCCTCTAAACTGAATGGAAATATTTTTATGTGTATGTACATTTGACAATTTTTCCTGGGAGAAAAAGACAGCTGCATTTTATCAACATCCCAAAGGAAGCTTCCCACCTGAGTAAATACCACATATGACTCTTTCTAAAACATATTAGATTTTGTTGTAATTAAGAAACTACAAATTCATTTAAAACATTAACTTTAAAAAGGTAGTTTTTGTTATTGTGTCTTTCCTCAGTCAAAGGGTACTTTAATACTATACATTATGACCATATGGAAATCCTTGAAATGTAATGTTTTAGCATTTGTATTAAAAAAAATCTCTCACACAACACATAACTGATAGAGGACTTGAGCCCAGAGTGGACAAAGAGCTCCTACAGTCAGTAATGACACCAGACTCCGTTGTGTGGCATTCTGGTAAAGGTGAGACTTTGGAGACAGGACCTGACTGGTGGATGCCAGGTCGGGAGAGGATGCATTACAAAAAGGTACAAGCAAACTTTGGGGTCATGGAATTGCTCTCTACCTCATGCATGTATGGTGGCGGCGGAATGACTGTCAAAACTTATCAAACTCTATCTAAAAAGGGTGCATTTTATTGTATGAAACTGACTTAAAAAAACCTCAGTAAAGAAGCCCTCATATTTGAAAAACATATTGATTTAGTCCAGTCATTCTGTGTGTGAAGAAACTGACATCCGGGGGGTCAATGATGTACCCACTTCCTGGGCCATTTTCCACATCTTTGTGCTGTAGCAGGCTTCTCACTCGGTGTGCCCACCCCTGGGTGCAGGCCTGTGTGAGCATGCCTGGCAGGGAGCGGGTGATCTGCCGATTCTGTGTCATGCTGAGGGTCTCCTGAAAGAGATCTCACCCCATGGAAGGAGCCAAGCCTCCCAAGTCAACCCAGGAGCCAGTCCTTGGTCCCCAGTGGGATGAAACCTCGGTCCTGGCATCCCACCTCAGACAGAGCTATGGACAAGAGTCGACAAGCACTTCTTTTAGGAACTGCGTACAGAACGTGAGCCACGGGAAAAGCAGCCCTTCCAGATGGACCAGTTGGAATTCTTGGCATAAAACGATGGCTTTTCTGTGGCCAGGCCTGTTAAACCAATAAAAGGATGGCAGCCCTCAGGGGACACCATGATACCTTATGGAAAACATCAGAAATGGGAACAGTGGCCCAAGACCCTAAACACAGCTAACTTATGTTGTACATATATGACACTCTCTGGGACATTTCAGGAGCATTGGGTGGTAAGGGCTCGGGGGGAGGGTGGCATACAGAAGACTGAGGTCTTATCTGAGCAGGCAGAAACGATTTGAACTATTGCTGTGTATGTGGACCCATCACTACCCTCAGAAGCTGGGGAAATTCTGATTTCACACAAACCACACTGGCTGGCTAGTGGCTCGGAAAGGACTAGATCTCACGATTCCTTGTCAGAGCCCACTAGTGCATTTGATTCCTTCCTGCAGTCCCTGACTCCACTCTAAAAAAAATAAAAATAAAAATTAGGTATGGCTGAGGGGATGGTTGGGACTGGGGGCAGACTTTGACACCCTGTATTACAGGAGCTTTTAAGAGCCTGTTTCTTTTTAGAGTGAACATTCATCAATACACAGTTGTTGAAGGTTTTTTTTTTCCCAGTAAAACTTTTTTAAAACTTCCTTACCTTCCCAAAATATCCTCACAAATCCACCTGTTTCCAGAGCAAAGTCTCAGGGGCTGGCTAAGCTGTGTGAGGATCAGCTACAGACTCAGACGTGACCGGGCAGACTGTAGGCCCCAGCGAGGGGTGGGGGGCATCTCCTGGGGGCCACTTGTAGGAGCAACCAAGGCCCCTCATGGGAAGGACCTCATTCTGAGTGTGAGATGGGTCATTTTGTTCTTCAGAATTCCTCTAAGGAAGATCACAGAATTTGTTAGAAGGAATGACTTGATGAGCTCTCTTGGGGTGAGGCCCCAGGTGGGTACCTTGGCTGGCACCAAGGCTTGAGTGTGCTGGAGGAGAGGAATTTGGATCCTCCAGAGGTCAATCCAAGAAGAACAAGGTGAGGCATAGAGGGGAGGAGGGAAGAGAGAATGTGGTGGGTTTCACAATGTCATCCTCTGGCCCTGTAGCCACTGTGTTTGAATCAGACCTTCTCCTGGAGACAGATGAAGGTACGGAGGTTTAGGCCTGCATGGAGGTGGAAATGGGGGGGGAAGATGGGATTCATGTGCAGAATACGGACAGCACATGTGGACTGAGGAGGTGAACCACTGAACAGAAGCCCTTGGAATTAGCAGACATTGTGCCAGGAACTTGATATCATCACAGACCATAGAGATGGCTAGGGTCCAATTCCTGTATCTCTGAGCATATCTGGGTTACACAGGAAAAGAGAGAACTGAAATCAGCTTGGCTGAGAACAATGGAAAAGGCTGTACCATTCATATTTCTATTCCCATCCTCCTCCCAGCATCAAGGCCAGGAGAGAAGCAGCTCAATGTCACAGCGACCCTGCTGGAGCCCACCAGCCTCCTCTGGAGGCTCTGCGCCAGTGTCTCAGCTTCGGAGGAGAAATTGTGGGTGACACCTCATGGCATCTGAGATCAAGTGTGGGGAAGCCCTTGGAACTCTGGGCTGAATGGGAAGCATTTGAGAGGGGGCAGAAGTCCCCTAAATTTATAGGTGAGACGGGAACAGAGGAATACTGTTTTGCTACTATTGTCGTTACTTTTTTGTATGCCCAGTTGTGTACTACTAGGATGGCTCACACCACTTTGGATGTGTTGACATCTTGGCCATGGGGCCACCATCTGGTGGGAGAGTGTAGACCCAGCCAAAGTGCTCTGGGGATTTCGATGAGTCACTGACTGACTGGCAATGGCCAGAGGACAGGAAATAGAAAGAGGAGCCCCAGCGTGGCACTGGATCAGCATTCAAACACCTGTGTGCAAGTGCCTGTCCTATTGATGGGTAAACTACTTACTGCCTGGGATACTCAGGGGACGTCAGTAAAACGGGATAATATTACCAATACCACAAGTACCAGACCATCTCTGCTGCCTGCCTTCCCACAGCTTTTAAGCTGCTGCCACAGTCCTTAAGAATGGTGGGTTCTTTCTGCCTCTAGCTTCATAAATGAAGCCCTTCAAAAAAGAACAAATATAAATTCACAGTGAGTTTTGGGAGCCTCAATTTTCTCATCTGTAAAGTAGAGCCTGTAACCCCGACCTCACTTGTTTATTACAAGGATTAGTGAGATAATGGATGTAAATGTACCTCACAAACTGTAAAGTGCTACCCATATGTAAAATATATTATTAGGTTGACCATATGAAATTACTAATATTCAACCATTTAGACCTACAGAAATGGCAGTTTCACATGGGTCCATCTAAGACTATCCTTTCCTGAGATTATCAACATAAGGGGGCAAACTGTGCTTGTTCAGATTTCGGGAAAAGGAGGAGTCTGGAAATGAGTCAGTAGCAAACAGGATATTGTCAAAAAGCCTTGCAGCAGGGGAGAGAGGTGACCATGACACCTGGGCCTCCCTTGCTGGCCCACTGGCCCCGAGACTGTGGTAGAATTTCAAAACGAGAGAGAGAGAGCACATTCCTGGCTTTCTGGAGCAGCAGAATGAGTGAAGAGAGCCTTCGTTTCTGTCTTTTGTGTCAACATTAGCCCCACAGTGCACGGGGCTCCTTTTGCAGAACAAACCAAAGAGCTGTCAACCCCCTGGCAGAGCAAAATCCTGCTGAAGGTGTGTGGGCATTTGAGAGAGAGAGAAAACACCTTGACCTGGATCTCTCAGAGCTCTGCACCAGATTCTGATCCGTGACATAAACTTGTTGATTTGTACATTGCAGCACTTTTGGTTCAGATTTTGCAAGTCTTACTGAGGACATATGGCTCAATCCAACTTTTATGGATGACTAACCGAATCAACAACAGCAACAATGTTAATAGCTAGTTTGCCAAGTGCATTCAATGGTCACATTGTTAAGCTCTTAAACGCAAAATTTAGGTTTTGGGGGAAAGACCCTACTGAGATCTTAAGGCCTAAAACATCTGTTTCTAGTACTTAGCTCATAACTGAGAACTCTTGTGTGGGGGCTTGCCTGTTAGTAAATAACGATACAGCATGCCCACTGAATGAGGCACGTTTGGATACACAGTAGCACTGCTGGTTCCCTCTGCAGCAAATTCACCCCAGTCATTTCTACCCTCACAACACACATCCCCACATTTTATGTGACTAGATTTTTTACCCCTATTTTACACATTACATGGGGATTTTACTGTATTTTCCCTTCCCATGTAACTATTTTTTCTTGAAGAGGGGCCCCTTAGTTGATAAAAGGAAAGGTAACCGACACGGTGAAATTTGGACATTTCTGGTTTCTTAGCTCTAATAGCATCAGGTTAAAAAAATAGTGTGTGTGTGTGTGTGTGTGTGTGTGTGTGTGTGTGTGTGTGTGTTGTGCATGTGTGCATGAAGGTCTTTTACTGCCTCTTTTGCAAGGGCTTAATTTTATGGCTGGTCTTGGTTCAGCTTAAGGTAATCAATAATCAGTCATAACTCTGCAGTAGAAATTGCTCAAAAGGGATCACATATTTTCAATTCATAATAATAGCACTTAATCTGAGGCCCAGACATTTTGTCTTGAAAACAAATGTTGGCAGCCCCAGAGGGTATTGACAAAATTTGTATGATTCAGGACTGAGGTCTTTGGAATGTGATTTTGCAGCTTGGCATCCTACATCTCTTTCCTCAGAACTGCTGCCATTCTGATTTCTGGACCCTTCTCTCTGACAGGAAGCAATGGAGGGCTTACAGGTGGCTCATATTTTAATGCTGGGTATCTTCAGCAACCTGACCAGTGAGGAATGATCTTAGAAATAGTTCTTTCATTTTTATTAAGATAAATATTATCTTCATGATATAGATAGGGAAACTGAGGCTTCACAAGGATAGGTACATTTCCTGAGAATTTACAGCTCTACCACTTTCTAGAATTATGTCAGTGGGTTGTTTTAACCATTTTACCCTTTGTGCTTAACAAAGAGCCAGTGCAAAGCAGGCACTCAATATTTGCTGAATAAATGAATGAAATCATTGAAAGGGGACGGCAGGCTGGGAGGCAGAGAAACATCCAAGAGATCCCCAGTCTGGCCCTTTCTCCCCCCCAGAGAATGGGACTTGTTAGTTTCTAACTAGTCTTCTCTGCTCAGGGGCTAGCACCTTGAGGGGTACGAGACGTGGACATTCTCTCCAGATCAGCCATGAAGCTTGGAGGTTAACATTTGGCGCATAAGTTTTTCCTTGGTAAGAAGGTAGTTTCTTTTTCTTTTTTCCTTTCTCCTTATGAGGTCACAGTCAGAGGGGTCAAATGGGTTCTCCATGGTTCTTTAGTAGTGGCCTTAGCTGATCCTGAGCTCCTCCCCTGTTTATTTTCTGTGGCAGGGCAGTAATGAGGCAACATTTCCACTTGGAAAATTCCCCCTGTGCACTCAACAGCAGAAGGGCTCACTCAGCTTCTTAGAAAAGTGGCCACCTGGGTGTCAACAATTTCCTGCTAGTTACTGGTGAGTTTAGACATAATCCCTCATTACACAAATTAAAAAAAAAACCTTGTTATTTTCCCAGAAACATGCCAGTGCATGTGTGGCCTCCATGGTAGCCATGTTGCTGAGGACCCTAGGTAATATGCCCCCCCGCCCCTGGCCATCACTCGGAGCCCGTGCTTGTTATATTGTCTCCAGGGACCTCTTACCCTGAGTGAAGCACAATGGAATGACATCTCTGCAGCCCCTTAGCATGAGCGTGATTCCATTTGATTCATGGCTTGCCTAAGGGCTGAGAGGCCAAGAGGGCGCGGGGTTAATTCACTCACCCAGCTTAGGTTCAAACCCCTCTACACGCAGAAATGGACTGAGGGGAGCAATCAATTTAGCATTTTAACACCCTGTTCCCCACCCCACCAAAGCCTCACGGCTTCACAGGTTGTCTGCCTGGAGAGAGCCAGGTGGCATCAGCGGGTTAGAGCAATGTAGAACCTTGTAGCTGAACTGTGTTCCTGAATTAATGAGCTTTTAAAAACTCATTCTTCTAAGGGGCTCTCCTTTCCTGAAGAGACATGAAACATCACTCTACAGAGCAAAGCAACTCGATCGCACTGGTGGGTCCCGTCCAACCAGCTACAAACTGACCTAGCTGAACGCCCGGCAGCTCTTTGGGACACAAGTTCTGTTATGTCATTGAAAGGGAACTGTCCTCTAAGCCTGGTTGTGATTTGGGCCTGGAACAGATCTGAGGAATTGCCCTGTATGTGAGTGTGTGTGTGTGTGTGTGTGTGTGTGTGTGTGTAATGAAAGGGACTCTACACCAGAAAAAGTAATCAGGCTGTGTGGCTGTTACTGTCCTGAAGGCAGTAGAGTCTAACGATCACAATCTAGTGCTAGAACCAAACTGCCTAGTTTAAGTTCTTCTGCCACTTACTAACTGTGTGAGTTTGGGAAGAGTTATCAGCATCTCTGTGCTTCCCATCCCTCAGGTGTAGAAGGAAGGTTAATAAT
Source organism: Macrotus californicus (assembly GCA_007922815.1). Classification (NCBI taxonomy): domain Eukaryota; kingdom Metazoa; phylum Chordata; class Mammalia; order Chiroptera; family Phyllostomidae; genus Macrotus; species Macrotus californicus. Next base: position 83,190 of record VMDR010002419.1, read on the forward strand.
CTTTCCTAATGCAATAGGTTTTCATGAGGACTAAACAGTTAATGCATGCAAAGTGTTTAGCATATGCCAGGCATGTGATGGGGACACAGTAAATGTGAGCTGCTGTGGATGGCAGTTTGGTGCAATCATGCATTTATATAGAGGGCAGAAATTAGGAGAAAGTAAGTGTCCATCCTTGCCTTGGGCTTGGTTTCCTTCAGCTTCTTGTTTCTCCCTTGATTCTTTTGGCCTCTTTCTGTCCCTGTCTCCCCACCCCACCTCATACCCCTGCACACCTCCACCACTACCACCAACTGTATGTCAGCAGCAAAATCTGCCTGGAATAAAACATAGTTTTAAGTTGAGTAGTAAGAGATTGGTGTTTTATCTGGCTGAATTTTCCCAGAAAGCTCTGGCCACTGTTTAAGGTTGCTTTTGAGACCCTTACGTTACAGCACAGAGCTCCAAAGCAGACAGCCTTGGATTAACTCATGTCAATAGAAAGAAGAAAGAAATGACTCAAGAATGGTTTGAAAGCTCTTCAAGAATCCTGAAGGTATTTCTGAGGCTTTGGAGAAGGTCACATTTTGCTTGTCTCTCTGGATTTTCCAGTTGACGGGAAGACGGACTCTCAGTACCACAAATGGAAACTTAAAACAGAATATCTGCTGGAGAAGTCTTGAAAGATCTTTTTCCCAGGCTTCCAGGCCTGAATTATCCTGGACAAAGTGTGGAAAACTACAGGCAGCTCAGCCAATCAGCAATTTGTTTTAGAGGGGTAAGCTAACGCTAAGAGAAGCTAGGTGGCTTGTCTAAAGTCACGCAGCCATTTAGTGACAGGACCAGGGCTCCAGACCGAAACGCGGCGCTCTGTGCACACAGTGCAACTTCTGACCTCTGCTGAGCACTCTACTGTAGGCCAAGCTGCATTCGGTGGTCTTCTCAAACCCAGATCTTCCCTTGATGGGTTAGCACATTTAATCCCATTTTGTTCTGAAAGGAAAGACCATGGAGCCCCCACCCTCCGAGACTCATCCATGAGCCCTGCCCACCCGGGAGTTAAGGCCACTTGCCCTCCACAGAACACTTCCAGTTTACCTGGTGGTGGATATTGTTCCTACACTAGGTAAGAGTATGATACAAGGCCCCAGGACTCAGAGAGTCCCCAAAATGCTGGGACCATGGAGGGAACTGTAAAGTCCCAGGCAGGGCTGGACAAAGTTCAGGAAATCCTGAGACCACACAGGGGCAGGACCCCATAGAATCCAGTCTGTGTATGTTCCACGTTAAGAAGCATGGTGTGGCATAGTGGATGGGGAGAATGAGTCCCAGCCCTGCTGCCAGCTAATGACGTGACTTGGCTCTTCCCATCTTTGAGTCTCAGTTTCCTCTACAAAACGAGCAACTGGATGATCTCTAAGTCCTCTTCCAGCTCCAACAGCCTTCCTTATGAACCTAAAAGTGTATTGTTAAGTGACAAAGTGCCTAGACCTTGACATCAAAAAGACTTGGGTTCAAATTTTAGTTCCACCATTGTGTGCTCTTAGGTAGGTAACTTAACTTCTCTAAGCATCAACATTTTCACCTATAAAATAGAGAAAATGGTACTCCAAAAGGTCGTTGCAGAGATTCAGTGGCATAACAACTCAACAGAGTTCAGCCTAGAGATAAATAAATGTGAGTAGTTGCTCCGTCTACCGCCTTCTCCATCATCCAGAGCAAAGGTCTGAAGCCCAGTTAGATAACTCCTGCTTTGAGCTAGCATCATAATCTTCATATAAAGCTTATAGGAGTTGCAGCTGAACTATCGGACTTTGTTAGGACTAGGAAAAAACAGAGCCCTCTGTTTTTCATCTAGCTTGGATTTATTAACACAAGGGTGGAAGAAGTTGAATAGCTCACTGATTGGCTTTAGTTTGAACCTGCTACTTAGTCCCTTGCTCTGTGAGTTCCAACTTAGATGGATCCTCTGGCCTATGGCCTTAGCCTGAAATTCCAGCATTCTGCCTGATTTATGCCAAATGGCATTTCCTTGCAAGACTGGAAGTGTTATTAAAGAATCGTGAAGCTAGGTAAGGACCAGATAAAAGGAAGCTTCATCTTGCCTGCACATCAACACCATTAAGCGCATTTTCGCAGCGACCAAGCTGTCTGATGATATCATCAATGGCAACTGGTCGGTGAAAATGTTTTCTAATTGTGACTTGAATGTGTTTATCAGCCTCGCTTTGTGACATCGAGAAGACAGTAACAGAAACACAGGGAGCGGCTGTCCTCTGGGAAAACACCAGTCATCTGTGCGTGTGCAGGCCCCGGCAGATGGTCAGCTCTTCTCCTGAAGTCAGACTTCCAAGCCGCCGTGCAGCGTCACTGCCACAAACGAAGAGTCTCATCTTGACATTGAACATCTTTATAATAAAATTACTAAGTGGCAACTAAAACCACAGGTTTCTGAGCTGAAAACAAAATCTTGTGCAGGCCGTGAAGTGATGGGCGGCATATTCCATAATAAAAACTCCTCTTGAATTTACACCAGGGCTGTACCAGGACCACTTTGGATGCTCTCCAGGTGATCTCAATCGCACTGAGATTTTGAAGTGCAGCCCTGAAGAGCTATTTTAAAATATTCACATATATCATAATATCACAGTAGTTCCATTCCCACTTTTTAACATCTTTAATTACACTATTCTGCATTATGGTTTCTAGGATCTCCCCCACCCCCCTTCATATTTGGCAACTCCACAGTATCTGTCAAAACAAATTAGCACTTTGGGTGGTAGAAATATATTTTTTATGAAAGCAGCAAATGTGTCAGTATTGGACAGAAGTATAAACTTGATTTATTGGTTTGTTTTCTTGGGTTTCAGACCCAATAGGCAGAAGCTTTTGCAAGAATTTTCCATTCGCATCACCAGTGCACTTGCAAAATATGTAAAACACATTCAAATTCCGCCAGAAAGAGTCACTAATTATGATATGTATTTGCATATGTTTAATCACATATATCTTATTTCATTTTGCTATTTCTGCAGGGCCCCTCACTTCGGGAGGGGGTCCTTGGCGCTGGTACCACTGTGCACTCAGCAAAGTTCTCTCGAGCGAGCATTCTGCTGGCACGCTATTAGTTTTTGTGTTATCTTTCCCGATGAAATTTGAAATTTACAATTTTTAAATGATGTGTGTGAAATTACATGACTCTATTATGTCATAATATTATACATCCCAAAATATTGGTAAAGGGTTCTCCCCCTTCATCACCTCCCCCCCAACCAGAGATCAGAGCATTACTGAGAAAATAATGATTAACCTTTAAAATCAGATTGGCATTTCTTTTTTCTCCAAATCTAGAATTAATACGCATTTTTTAATCATTAGTGTAATGTTCAGGATGATACTTTGTTCTTTTGCCTGTTGAACTGTTACGGCTGCTAGTAACCCTTCAAATTGTTTGCTTCATTCAAGCATTCTTTCCTGAATAATTCATTAGGCATTATTATCCAAGCGTGGAACCCCTCATTTAGCACTGCTGATCTTTTCCTTATGTGTAGCTGACAGGCAATCAAAGTTTTTATCAGTGCAGAAAATTTGCAATTCAGAAATGTAGTTGCAGCAATTAGTAGCTATCAGGTAGCATTGGAAGGACAGCTTCATAAAAAGACAGAGTTGAATGAGCTCCACTGATGTTAGCACAAAAGTAATGGGTAAAACTAACCAGCTGTTTCTAAATTTACCAAATGGAACATTCCCTTCTTCTCAGAGTGGAGGCTTTAATTAACTTGGAGTTCTGTGTGGCTTCCCAGAGGGGGAAGGGAGTAAGTTAGGACCCTTCCTTCACTTGGGGCTGGCTCGGCTCTCCTACTGTGGGTACCAATGGGAGGGGCTTCCCTCTAATCCAGTCCTGGAGGCAAAGGGACAAGTGAGTGACACTTAGGCCAGAAGGATTCCAGGGGAGAAATGCCCATGAGATGCCAGCCAGGCTCCCCCTTTTGGCATCTCAGAGGGGGTAGCTCTGGATGCTATCATTTGTCCTACTCTTAAACGTCCACCCTTCACCCACGACTGGCCCCAGGACCCAGACTGAGGCTGAAGCCAAAGGCTCATGCCTTCATTCCTTCACTGGCTGATGGATTCATTCTTTTCTTCACTCCATTTCTCAGTTCATGTTCATCCATTCATTTGTCCATTAGTCTGTTCGATTATTTATCCACTCGTGTGCATCCATTTATTGAAACCTCAATGAAACGAGAACTTGAATTCACCCGTGGGGCTCCCAGTTTTTCAATTCCCTCTGTAAGTCTGTCTGCAGGACTCACAGACTCTCAGCCCCAATTCCTGCATCAGAACCTGCTCTCAGGTCTGAGGAGCATGTTTATTGAAGAGGTAGAGGGCAACTCCTCTAGCAGGGGCTATTGCTGGGTAAAACACTGGCTGCGCCAGTTAGCCCATGGGGGGAGGCTTTCTGGGGTCTCCGGAGACACAGCATGAGGGTAGCCTCTGCTCCATGTGCACTTGAGGCTGCTGCGGCCAGGAGTTCATCCAGAGATGGTGGGGAGGCTGAGGGAGAGGGCTTTGTTCTCTACGTCCTACCAACCCCCCATGCCAGCTGGCTGCCAGGCTGCCACCCCAGAACCAACAAAAGGGAGAACTCAGGCCACAGAATAAAATCCCCAGAAGGCCTAGCTTGGTGACCAGGCAGACTGTGGCTGCCCAGATCCAGACCTCCACGTCCTGTCTCAATTTCAACTGTGTCCAAACTTGGGATTAGAGTCAGAATAGCACAGTGCTCCACAGCCCAGACTTTGGAGTTAAACAGAGTGGGGTCCAGGTTCCCTCTTTGCCACTTGTGATTGCTGTGTGCCTTTCGAAGCCTTAATTTTTCCATCTTTAGAATGAAATGGTGCTTTGTTCTTCCTGGGGTCATTGTGAGAATTAAATAAAAGAAGAGCATAACGTGCCTGGTGTACAGATTTGAACCCAAGTGCTGGGTTCAAATCCTCATTCCATTCCTTATTTGCTCTGCAAACTGGTGCAAGGAACCTAACTTCTCTCAGTTTGCTCATCTGTGAAATGGGGGTTCTAATAGTCTCTACCTCACAGAACTGTTCTAAATATTAAATAGAATAATGTGCATAAAATTCTCAGAACAGTGTCTGGCAGGGTAAGGGCTACAGAAGCGTTCCTCATTTTTTCAATTATTATATCTTCAGGGGTTGGACAGTGCGTTTCTAGTTGTAAGCTTTTAATACATATTCATTGAGCAAATGAACAAAAGTCTCTAGACATCAGACTTCCCAAACCCCTTATTTTCTGATGAGATTTGGCTAAAGTTAGTAACAGAAAAGTGACCAGATTCCAGATCTCTGAACTCCCAAGCCATCACCCTCTGCACACACACCGGAGAGCATCTCATCCTCCATCCTTGAAAGCTTTGCCAAGAAAGCATCCAGCACCCTCTGCCCACAGCCCCAGCTCTGGCCAGAATCTGTCCTCTCTTTCTGTAGGAGGGTGGGCTGCAAGGAGGTACTGGAGAGTGGTCTAGTTTTTGCACCTGCCTTGACTTCTGGCAGGTCACCGCCCTTATTTTAGAACTAAGACTTCAGGACAGATTAGCTCTGCTTTCCTTCTAGCTCAGCTGACTGTGAGCTCATGGGTCTGGGTTCCCTACAGTCTTCAGACAGCTCCATTGCCAGGAGGAAGACAGAAGCGGGTCTCCTGCGGAGGATACCACAGGTCACAGCTACCGTGGAACCGCCTGGCCATCTTGTATTCTATTAAGTCCTATTACCCAAGGCTTTATTTTGGTCTCATGAAAATAATACTTCTGTACGCTTCTGTGTAGGCTTGTACTTTCACAGGCATAGTCCAGACTCACAATGAGCTAAGCCGAAAACCAATCTCCCAACTCCAGGTCTAGGTCCTTTTCTACCACAGCACACTCCTTTCAGAAAGGGAATTCCCCCTTTGAATTTTGGAGAACCAAGGTCAAGAAGTGTTTCTTTAATAAAAAGTCTTCCAGAACGTCATGCAGCCATTAAAATGGATCTGTATTGGCCTAGAAAGATGCTCATTGTTGAGTGAAGATAGCAGGTTACATAATGTGTGTGATATAATTACTTTAAAAATGTATGCATGTTTAAAAGTCAAGAGAATATTTTACAAATGATTAATGATAATTATTTCCGGGGACATAAGATAATGGGACAACTTTTGCTTAGACTTTGGTTCATACCTTTGTATTGCTTGCCTTTTTCTTTTCCTACAGGGAGCATGTATTGCTTTACAATAAACAAAAAGGATGAAGATGTATTTCCAGAGAAGACACTAGACCAGCAGGACCTGAGAAAATGAGGTTGCCTTGGTAGGTGTTGGTGTGTTATCACATTTACTGCTGTCCCATTATGTGGTCACCAAGAATATCAGATCATGACCAGAGAGAGGAAGGTACTAGGGGGAGGGATGGGGGGAGACTTTTTGCTGTGGAAGGGGGTGTACATGGGTAGAGGGCAGAGCTGGGTACCACACAGAGAAGCCCTCGATGACAGAGCGGGAAGTGTCCAGCAAATGCTCATGTCTGAAAAAGGTCCCCAGGGCATAGCTAGGCATGTTCATATCTGCCCACTCCTTCTCTTCAGGCAGAAAGAGGGCAGGGGCATGGCTGGTGTCGGGGGAAGAGAAGACAGAAACAGCTCAGGAACTGGAGCAAAGTGATGGGATGCATCAGGTATCAGAGCCCGGAGGCCTTACGAGACACTTGGTCTGTTAGTACAAGCCTCTTAAAAGACAATTTGGCACTTTCAGCCATATCCAAATCTTCATACCACGCATTGTATGAGCAATTTTGTTCTCCCTGTTAATGACAATTTCTTCTAAAGAATATCTGTGAAGAGAAAAAAATCATATCCTTTGGCCTAGCACTTTGACTTCTAAAAACTTGTCCTACATAAGTACTCAGAAAATTGTCCAAAGACACACATATTCTAACTGAAGCAGAATAACAGCTAACACATACACCACACCTTATGTTTTAGGAACTTGACATATGTTCATTTATTTAACCCTGACAAAAACCTTAGGTAGGTGCTAGAACTGTTATTCCCATTTTTGAGATGAAGAAACTGAGGCACAGAGAGGTTAAATCTCTAGTCCAACATCCCAGAGCTGGAACTGGAACCTAAGCAGCCAGGCTGTGGAGTCTGCATTCATACTCACATGCTGCACAGTTTCTCAGCATTGGCATTTTTTAAATTAAAAATAAAACTATAGGCAGGGGAAGCTCTGGAAATCAACAAAGTGCCCACTGGTAGTAAATTGTTTAAATTGTAGTTCATACCCTGGCTGGTGTGGATGGAGCGCCAGCCTGCAAACCAAAGGGTCACCAGCTCAATTCCCAGTCAGGGCATGTGCCTGGGTTGCAGGCCAGGTCCCCAGTAGGGGGCGCTCAAGAGGCAACCACACAGTGATGTTTCTCTCCCTGCCTTTCTCCCTCCCTTGCCCTCCCTCTATAAATAAGTAAGTAATCTGTAGTTCATTCATACAACCGAATAGTAGGTGATTGTGAAAACGACTCGGGAAGTCAGTCTACAGGTATGACAGGAAAAGACTTCCAAGATATTTGACGAAGTAAAATAAAGTGGGAAGTGGTATGTACCGTATAAATTTGTGTAATTAAAAAGATACGTGACATAAATGGATTTACATGGAATTCTCTTGATGTACGCACAAAGAGACGTGACTGTTGTTACCTCTGGGATATAGGCAGAAGTAAAGACCAAGAAGGTGAGTTTTACCTTTCTGGACCTTTTGAATATTTTTACTGTGAATAGATACTACTTCTGTTATAAGAAAAAAATAGAACCACCCCACACTCATTAGGATGGCTACTATCAAACAAACAAGTGCTGGAGAGGATGTGGGAAAATTGGAACACTAGTACACCACTGGTGAGAATATAAAATGGTGCAGCACCATAGAAAGTAGCATGGTGATTCCTCATAAAAATACAGATAGAATTATCATGTGATCCAGCAATTCCATGTACATCCGAAAGAATTGAAAGCGAGGTCTCAAAGAAATATTTGTACACCTACATTCACAGCAGCATTACTTGCAATAGCCAAAAGGTGGAAGCAACCCAAATGTCCCCAGACAGGTGAACGGATGAACACAATGTGGCACGTACACACAATGAAAGATTATTCAGTCTTTGAAAGGAAGGGAATTTTGACTCACGCTATAACATGGATGAACCTTGAGGATATTACACAAAGTAAGATAAGCCAGTCACAAAAAAGACAAATACTATATGATTCCACTTGTATGAGGTACCCAGAATAGCAAATTCATGGAGATGGAAAGTAGAATGGTAGTTGCCAGGGGCTGGGGAGGGAGAGAAATGAGGAGATGTTTAATGGATATAGAGTTTTAATTTTGCAAGATGAAAGCGTTCTGGAGATGAGTTGCACAACAATGTAAATAAAATTAACACTAGTAAACTGTGTGCTTGAAAGTAGTTAAAATGGTAAGTTTTATGTTATGTCTGTTTTGCCACAATTATAAAACAAACAAACTAGGGATTTGTTTTTAGAGAGCAAAAAAAAATGTCATCTTTCTACCGCTGTTCCCTAAGTGCTTAGTTGTGTCCCCTGGGGCCTTCTCACTATCTCTCAGCCACTCCTTAGAAAACACTATAGAAGGATCCAGAAACTGAGGGTCCAAGTTTCAGCTACAAACACAACTGTTCCCATTCGTATATCACTTAGTGGTTTCCTGCACTCTCCTCATTGGGTTCGCCTTGCAATCCTAGGAGAAGGGCAGGGTGGATTTTCTGTCATTCCAACTCTGCAGGTGGTGACTGAGGAGTGACCAGTCCCCTGTCAGAGGAGGGGCTCAGACCTAGTCCTTGGGCTTTGAACTCACCTGGGCTAACCCCGATAAGCCCTGGGAAGTGTGGACAAAGGGACAGAGAAGGGAAGGAGGCTCTGAAGGACCTGGGCAGCCCCGTGGCCCCAGGCACCCTGGCCTGGAAGCAGGGCTCCTGGAGGATTGGAATGGCTCCCAGCCTTTGCGTTGCCCAGACCAGTAGAAGCCCCTCCCTCAAAGACTTAACAAAACAGCCAGCTACCGTCCACTGCCACTGCGGTAACGCCAACAGGACAGTCCTTTAAACAGGAAATTTAGCTTTATGAAAAAATTATCACATTTTTCTACTTTTTCACATTTCCAGGAAGCCTGAAGAAAAGCATGGCAGCCATCATCATTTGAGGGCTTCTGATCAATACCAGTTGTAAAGTTATTCACAGTGTTTGTAACTGATAATGACAAAACCATCAATATTGTGAAAGAATTTTAATTAATTTAAGATTCTATGTTATCCCATGTAATGGGTGAAATAATGCCCTCCCCATGATGTCCACATTCTAATTCCCAGAAGCAAGGACTATGTTATATTACATGATAAGGGGAACTTAAAGTTGCTAATCACCTGATCTTTTTTTTTAATATATTTTATTAATTATACTATTACAGTTGTCCCATCTCCTCCCCCCACCCCCCTCCCTGCACACCCCTTCCCCCCACACTCCCCCTCTTTAGTTCATGTCCATGGGTCATATATATGAGTTCTTTGGCTTCTACATTTCCTATACTATTCTTAACCTCCCCCTGTCTATCTTCTACCT